>JAVXUP010004087.1:0-42309 GCA_033070095.1 Escallonia herrerae | reverse complement strand
GGCAGTTGTTGATAAAGTAATTGCTGAGCTAGAGTCATGTGGATTCGAATGTTTAATTGCCGGAATTGGAGGCAATGGTACTGAGATTTGCTTGGGTGCTTCATTCTGAAGCTTGAAGGGCAGTGACAAAGGTCATTGTAAGGTGTCTAAGAAGCGTCAAGTAATGGTACCAGGATATGCACTTTTAACTCCTGTTTCATCAGACTATGCATCTCTGTACACTAGCTCCATTAATTGTTAATGATATGCATTGTTTGAACGGTTGTTCTGCAATGGCAGTCTTGGTAATACCAGTGAACCCGCTTGATCCGATCCTCACTTCACGTAGTGTATTCTCATGTGATTTTTTGCATGCATTTGGGAGCTCATTTTGACTAATGTAAGACTGGTTAGCCCATCAGAGGACCCATCATGCTGGCAATTGAGACATGTCCTGTCTTTCTCTTTTTCTAGCCGAAGACCAATTAAACCATTGATATGTTCCAGTAGATGTATCGCTACACTTTGCGTTCGTGTGTAGTTCGTGCAGATTAAACCGCTAAATACGGAACATGAAGAATGTCGCCGTGGATTCCGGGAGCCCTGGAAATGCATGAGCTTTTGGCTGTTTGTGTGTGTTGGTCAACTTTAGCTATAGTAGGGTTCATGTAGTCGGAGAAACTCTTGCAATTGTTTAACCCAACTCGATGAATCCGGGCTACCTAAGGCATTAACTTCGTCTGATGTAAGGTAATTGCTAAGAGTTTATTTCTGGCTGAGCTATTTGCTAATTCGCAATTTCTCCTTTGTCAAGGTAAGAAACGGGTCTTATATACACTGTTGGAACACTGCGGCAGGTGTCTTTCTTTTATGAAGCTGCTTTGTTTGACCCATCCAGTTGATCGATAAGAGAGCACAAACGAACTGAGATTAAAGAAGTAGATTGACGATAAGGACGAACTCCCAAGCAACACCTACGTGTTCTAAACTTTTCAAACTGCCACAGCAGAAAAGGGTCGGTTGGTTATGGCGGACCTCAAGTTCAGAGCGCCCCTCCACAGAAAAAGTGATTGCCCCCTTGATTTACCTTTGGACACCGTCTTTCTTGGTTTTATTAGTAAAAAATATAAGACTCTAGGCAGTCTAAGTTGCAGCGCACTGATATCATCTTCACAGAGAGGAGAAACCAAACACACACCACCTTGCATGCGCAGTGATAACAGCGCAGTGATGCCATCTCCATCCGGTGAGCTGTACGAACTATAAAAACCCAGAAGTAAGACAAAATGCAGAAGCTGCCAACACCGTTGTGGAGGCGTTTCAACATCGTGTGCCTGTTTCCTTGTGTTCATAATAGAGTCTTATTCTAAAAAAAAGAGCCTAAACATGGTCCAAATTTTTGTCCAACTGTATTGCCTTATGCGGGAGTCTAGGTTTGCTACTTACGCTCAAGATATGCACAAAACCTTGCTAAGGATGACCAACGCGGGTTTAGCAGCTGGGGGCCGGGGCCTGGCGGAGTGAGAGTCCGCAGGTCAGTGATACAAAATGAGATGGTCATGTCCCGGTGGTTTGGTCCCAGAGCTCAGGTATGCGTGTGGCAGCGCAGCCCCTAATGTGCCTAATATTACCGGCCTAATGTGCAAGTGCGATGGCAGATCAGAGTTCTGAACTAAACATCCCATTAGTCGGCAGCCAATCCTCTAGTCCTGATGCCAGGCAGTGAATTGCAGGCAAAGCTCCTTGGCCGAAGTTGCCTATAGGACTAGCCTCTGTAGACGGAAGAAGCCATTACTCTAGGCGTGTACCCTCATGAACAGAGACTAGGCAACAGGGAGAGGGGAAAGTAGGGGACGCGAATGCTGGGAACAGTAGTCGAGGAGCAGAGGAGAACTCCCTCACCACAAAACACAATGATATCAACTTGCAGATTACAGGATGTTGTCACCCACTCATATTGCACAAAAGACTCATACAACAAGTACAGGAACCGACATTACGTTAAGCATTTTTCACATCATCAACCAAAACAAAGCTTCAGAGACAGCAGCACCATTTACTAACACCCCATCAAGAGTTGACTATCACCCCACCTGCAGCACAAGGATAAAAGGGACCGTCAGTAGCCTGAAAGAAGAGCCTCTTTAATTAACAAAGACCAGAGAGCCATCCTCAAAGATGACATACCGTTGGGGTGGAGGACTTGGCCAGTAATGTAAGACGAGTCCATATTAGAGGCAAGGAAGACATAAGATGGAGCAACCTCAATGGGCTGACCCGCCCTTTGCATTGGCACTTCAGACCGAAATTTTGCAGTCTCTTCTTCGCTGAAAGACGCCGGAATGAGAGGAGTCCAGATCGGACCAGGAACCACGCCGTTGACACGTATGCCTTTGCCAACTAGCTGGAGTGCAAGTCCCCGAGTAAAAGCCACAATTGCACCCTTGGTCGACGTGTAATCAAGTAGCTTGGCATTCCCTTGTATGCATTTATCGATGTTGTGTTGATGATGGAGCCTCCTTCCTTCATGTGCTTCAAAGCGTGCCTATAATCAACAGGAATCAGCATTTCCAGTTACAACCAACAATTAAGATTATGATCGCCAACCAATGGTGACATTAACTTACTAAATTCACTCTTTGCAAGGCCGAGGAGAGATCAATATCCATATTCAAGTTGTGTGACATTCTAATTGTGTTAAAAGAGCAAAAAAATTCATCTTGCGCAACGCAATACTAGATGGTGTATCAACCCAAATGTGACAAAATTGGACATGAATAACCCACCTCCAGAAACACTTTGAAACCACCAACAGTTCAATGCCATTTAAGAAACAAACAGAGTTGGGATTGCATATGGTGTTTTCGAACACTACTAAAACTACTTCACATGATACTAATCAAGTATTTCTTACCTGGTCATGAAAAAGTAAGAGAAAATGTTGGTCCTGAACACCCTCTCAAGCCTCTCCTCATCAATCTCCTCAATCGAGCTTGCCTTGTACTGCTCGGCCGCATTATTCACCAAAACATCAATTCTCCCTTAGGCATTCACCACTTCATCCACGGCTCTCTTGCAGTTGTCATCAAACCCTAAATCTGCCGCTATTGTGATAGGGTCCTTGGCATCGTTGCCCTTGGCCCGTCTCAACATTTGAAGGGTGTCCTGTGCATCCCTGTCTTCGTGACCTTTAACAAATGTGAAGGCCACGGTTGCACCTTCCATGGCGAAGCAGTGGCACACTGCTCGTCCAATACCAGAATCACCCCCAGTGACCAACGCTACCTTACCCTACATTAACAAATCACAATGTTCATATAAGGGTGAAGAACTGGAAAAAGGCACTAAACATATTCAAGGAAAACGTTAATATACCGGAGACTTCCCTCTTCTTTGAAGCCAAATAAACCACGAAGGGACAGACTTTAGCTTGAAGAGCTGTAACATAGCTCTCTAGTAAAGATTGATCAACTGTTCCCTGGGTTTATACTTATCCGTAGTTTTAAGCGCATGGGTTCTTAGGTGTGTGAGGGGGGGAGCCGAAAGAGTGAGATAATTGATGGAGGAAACCTCCGCATATTATGCTTGTCTAGACCTCATTGTCTGGTAAAATGGTGAAAAGGTGCGTCAAAGAGTAAGGAATCACCGCCCCCCTTACTTTTCCCCTTACTGATTATCATCAACTTACTCTAACTCCCTAAACCATACAAGTACACACCCATATTTTCTAACTGGATTTGAAAATGAACACATAAAGTAAAATTGCAAACGAACAAGAATTAATATTTTCCTTCAGCTTTTTTATTCTTGATTGTAAGACCTGATATTATATTTGTGTAAATATATCTGTGTGTCTGTTCATTATATGACTTAGGTCTGGTCAAGCAAAAGTTAATATTTTTTTAAGCACACTTTAAAATATTAAACAACTTAACTTCCTTTTCTCTTCCTTTGATCGTTATGTATACTCTCACTATCTTCCTATTTTTTTGGCTGTGGCTAATAAATCTTGAAACTGCTCATTTCACATCAATTTTTGATTAAGTATCGACACAACCTTCTAGCTAATGATGACTCTACCTCTCCTGCTTCTCTAAAATTTGATCTAAAAAATAAAGATTAATAGAGATGACTATCATTGCATTTACTTAGGTATTCCACAATATGTAAATGAACACTTGCCAAACATATTCGGTCTTTGTTACAAAACAATAGCACAATTTGCTTATGATTGTATAAGTTATTATGATTTCATAACTTATTTATATTTATTATACTATCATTACCTGTTTAGACAATGCATAATTCACTACAAGAAATTGGGCTTTTAGCGACGGACTTGTCCGTCGCTAAAAGCTTTTAGCGACGGACACCCCGTCGTTAAAAGTCCGTTGTCCGTCGCTAAAAGCCCCTAATCCGTCGCTAAAGACTTTTAGCGACGGACACCCCGTCGTTAAAAGTCCGTTGCCTATAACCCCGTTACTAAAAGTTTAGTGACGGAATTTAAAAATCCTTCGGTAAAAATTTTACTTTTACCGACAGAAATAATTACTTTTAGTAACGGAAAATTCCGTCGCTAAAGGTATTTTCTATATTTTTTAATTTCTGAATTTAAAAAAAAAAGAATTAAAAAACTTTTAGTGACGGAATTTTCGTCGCTAAAAGTCCGTCTCAAAAGTCGTTAGCAACATTAATTCCATTGCTAAAAGTCTCTAAAAACATTACAATGGATTTTTAGCGTCTAAATTCGTCGCTAAAAGTCTGTCTCTAAAAATATTTATTAATTTAAAAAACATTTTGCAACAAAATTTCGTCGCTAAAATCCTTCAATAAAATTGAAAAAGGCCATTTTTAAAATTTTTCCAATATTAAAATTTTAAATTTTAAATATGTTTAGACAATCAATCCTAATCAATTAATCAAACAACAATTCAATTCTTTAAACTAGCAACTAATCCAACAACATTTCAATCATAATCAACTAATCCAATAACAATTCAATCATAATCAACTAATCCAACAACAATTAAATCTAATCAACTAATCACATCATACAAATCTCAACAAAAAAAATACCAGTTTCATCGAAATTTGAAGTAATCCTTTCAAGTTGCATTTTTGAAAACTTCAGCCGTATCCATAAAACCAGATTGTGCAGCGGGTATAGCCAAACCAGCACCAACTACGCTAGCACTTTCACTCAATGGACTGCATCACAACACCAAAGCATTAGAACATTTGAAACTTTGAATTGAACATGACGCCTGAGGCCAACTAAAATGCAGCTTAAAAATGAAGTGTTCCTCCTGCAATAAGTTAACATCATTCCACAAAATTTACAATCAACACCAACAACAATAGCATAACTTAGAACATTTGAAACTTTGAATTGAAGCGACATTCATAGAATTGTGGAGACATAATCTATTTCTAAGATTCCACTACACATGGTCTATATTTCCAGAAATATATTCAATGAGAAGACAATAAAAGTAGTACATCCAAGAAAGTAACCAGTAGTAGAAATCTAGAAATGGACCCTAGCCATGAAGTAAATAGACACGAAATGCAAAAAAAAAAAAAGTAACTCAGAAATACTTGCGAGATCAAGGCGGTCACATTAGTTTTACAACTCATAAACGTTATTCTAGAACAATGTAGCAAAATTTCAGCACAATTTGATACTTGAGGTTGCCAGTTGGTGCGAAACATAATACTAGACTTCTTGGTTATTTCTCCACAGAACTCTTAAAATTAATCAACTAAGTAATGTAGCTAAACAATAACGATAAACCAGTCCAAATTTGAGAATGTAGCAAGCGATTGTATAATCACTCCGAAGAAGCCAAATGTCTGTGAGGGCTAAAGTCCAAACCAATTAAATGGAGAAAGAAACCATAAAGACTGCACATTTCTTATTACAGTAGCCAAGAATAGGAACACATAGGTCAAATACAATGAAACGTAGAAAACAAACTGAAGGTGATAATTAAAACAAAAGAAACCAACAGATCCAACATACACACTAACCTCTCTATCCCAAATAGAAGTCAGAAGAACCATATATACCACTCTTTATCCCTCTTCTATCTTTTCTCCCTACACTTCCTCCCTGCTATAGCAGTAAAGATCTCCTGAAATGTACACCATTAAAGCAAAACGACAGAAATTATGCTTTCAAAGAGCAATGTCTTCACCCACTCAATTTAAAGGAAACAAACCAAATTTGTCATTTCTGCTACTACTAGTGAAATAGAAACATGATATTAATGAAAAATTTTAATTTACAGCTAGCATTTCTCAATTCAGTTTCCCAGATGTGGCAAAATTGTTGAAGACAACTTGACTTGTGGTGTGAACTAATTGCCCTACAAACTTCGCAAAACCCCAAAAACTATCTTTAACTTAATCAAATATCACAAAATTGAAAAAGAAATTCGGAAATTCCAAAGTTGGGTTATCAGAAGGAACTACACATGTCTGATTGCAGCATCTTCTAAGTGGCACCTATCTGTTTGTAGATGCAATTCTTACTTCAAAAGGGTTGATTATGAACTATTCAAACATTTTGTTGGGAAATCTTTATACAGTAAGCGAAAAAGAAATAAATACATTGATAATTACATATATCATGCTATAAACAATTTCATCTCTATTTCATCAATTTTATGGTCAAAGAATGCTTACTAAAAAGAGTTAATTACCCGGAGCCTTCAGCCCAACTTGGGAAAGGTTCTTTAAAAAGAGTTAGTTACATAGAATCGTAGACCCAGCGGTCAACTTACAAATCACATTTGGGTGATGGGATAAACCACATACAAGCTTATGCTGCAACCAGAATAGCAAGAAAACTACTACTGATATCTTACCTAAGGACAAGTTCATGTTTAGTTTGTGCTACTAATGTGCTATGGATAATGCTTCAAACCTGTACAAGAATTTACATGTGCATATAGAAAACTGGTGAAATGCAAGTATATTCCTCACACCATTTTCAAGAGCGTGGAAACACATATTACCATCATAGCGAAAGGCATTACATCTGATCAACAAGGTTTGAAAACGCAAACAACTCCCTTGTAAATTGCAAAAGAGAAATATCTGGTTGGTTCAATGAACGATTCAGGCATGATAGCAACAAATACTGTGGATCTTGAGTGAAAGAATCAGGAAAATTAAAATAACACGGAAGCATAAACAATGCAGCCCCTTTCACCTTGAAGTGTACTGCTAAATCTACGCTTGCGATAATAAATAAATTGTGCACCAAATTACTCCTGGGGCGGCGGCAGTGGAGATCGGCAGGGCAGAGGCGCGCAGGGCTGTAGCAGCTGGGGTACGTGGCTGTTGCACCGGCGGGGGCGTGACTAGCTGTGGCGCCAGTAGGGCTGTGGCGGCGGGGTTGGCATGGGGGTGGGCTGCGGCACTGGGGGGTTGGAGGATTGTGGGCGAGGGAGAGAAGATCGAGAGACAGAAAATAGGGAGAGAAGACTGCAGCGGCGGGGACGAAAGAATAGAACTAGGGTTTTTGTCCAATTAAGTAATAACTTTTAGCGACAGATTTTTGTTGTCGTTAAAAGTTATTAAAAATTTCAAATAAATTGTCTTTTACCGACGGAATAAATCCGTCGGTAAAAATCCGTCACTAAAAATAATTTAAAAATTATTCTGCAAAAAAAAAGGAAAAAAACTAAAAATTTTAAATTAGCGACGGATTTACTGTCTGTTAAAGTCCGTCGGTAAATGTCCATCGCTAAAGAGATTTATCGACTGAATTTTCTGTCGGTAAATCTCTTTAGCAACGGATATTTATCGACGGGCATATTCGTCACTAAAGGTGATTTTAGCGACGAAAATTTGTCCGTCGCTAAAAGCTGTTTTTCTTGTGGTGATTGAATACTAGATGAATGGACGATTCCACGTATTTGCAATCAAAACTTAGCTTAAAATCATAAAAACAAATTCTCTATACTACTTTTAATGTTATCTGAAAGAGAACAAAATGAATTAAATTAATTTCAGGCGACAAAAGATTACAGTAATGAGATTGAAAGTTATTGATAGCATAATTGATGTTCCGTCTCCATCGCATAATTCTTTTTTGTTCAATAACGAAAATTCTAATAACAATATTAATTTTAAAAATTATTCGTGTATTTGCAAATAGGTAGGCATTTTATGTCTTATGGGTCTGAAATTACTAACCTTTCACTGCATCTAGTGAGTAAATGCATTAGATACTACACTTATAAGAATATCTTTCTCAAATAAAATACAAAAACTATTTTATAAAATAAGATGATGAAGGAAGACTGTGATTAATGATAACTATTGTGTTTATCGAGTTGGACTACAAAATTATATAAATGTCAAAAATAAATAAAAAGTGATTGAAAGCTAAAGTCAAAAAATTATGATTATATAGATGCTGATATAAAGATAAATATTGTTTTATTGATTGTGGTGGGTAAGACTCTCATAAAGAGGCGGGCCACCATTAATATAAAATTGAGGTACATCTATCCGTAGAAGTTGTGCGCGACTAAGGTGGTTGTGAGATAATTAACATTTTTTAAAATGAATTCATAATTTTTTAGAACAATCATCATTATATACATATTGATTTTAACTTGCAGCTTTGACTTCAATTAAATAAACATATATATTTGAATCATAGAAAATTGATTGTCGTAATTTACTGAATACACGTGATTATGATTTTTCTATATTATAATTTTAATTTGTCACGTTTTAAGGTTCACGTGCATCGTAAGTGCATAGTACTAGTAATTAAAAAGGAGTAGAAAAATAGGAATCCTCATCCTAATGTTGTTTGTCTTCTGAAAGATTTACATTAATTCTTGTTATAGAAATTTTGTCCAATTTTCTTTTTATCACTTTTTGGTTCTGGTTTTCATAAGCCTTAACCATTTAGCATCTCTAAAAAGATTGGTCATAATATATTAGATACACCACCAACGTAGTTGATCTTGGCATTATTGCAAAATCGCTTAAGCTCAACAAGTCAACATGGCACATACGAAAATAAATTTAATATTATGAATTTGTTAGAAAAATCAAAGCAACACATATAATATATATATATTATCACATTCGGTAAAATGAATTTTATTATGAAAACTAAGCATGTGCTTATAAGTAATTTTTTACTATTTAAACTTTTATTTTTATGTATTTTTCATAAAAAAATTATAGATTGTCAAGTGCCAACATTT
Organism: Escallonia herrerae; assembly: GCA_033070095.1. Classification (NCBI taxonomy): domain Eukaryota; kingdom Viridiplantae; phylum Streptophyta; class Magnoliopsida; order Escalloniales; family Escalloniaceae; genus Escallonia; species Escallonia herrerae. The sequence continues at coordinate 33,094 of JAVXUP010004087.1, read as the reverse complement.
TACATAGGTAGTACGTGGCACATGCAATGCATGTGCAAAAATGAAGTTAGTAACATGATATTTTTGTAGAAGCAAGCTTGGCCAACATGATATATTTTGACTATTCTTATTGAATCTTAGATGGCCCCATGTGCAACAATATAGTTATTTGAAGTTGTTAAAAAATCAAGCATGATATATAAGTATTTAAAATGTGATAACCAAAAATGTCCTTGCTTGAGGTAGTTACTATTTAATATTTTTTATTTGTGTCATTTTTAAAGAAATTTCTCATAGTATCAAGTGTCACCATTTTAGATACTTAATTATGTAATACCAAATAGGTGTTAAAGTATAATATAAATATATATATTTCTTTATATATAGTATAAATGATTACACATCTAAAAGAATCTTCACGGGAAAATTGTGCTTAAGCTCAATGTTAACACATTGACAGAATTTTTAGTGACAAAAGTACTGTCACTATTTTGCATTTGTCCTTTATTGCCTTGACTCTTTCTTTTAGTGATAATTTCGTAGCGGAGGTTTTCAGAAAATTGCTCCCCCAGTAATTTATGCACGATAATACTCGAGTAAGAGTCTGTTTGAAATCAACTTTTTAAGATCAAATTTAAATTATTTTTAGCATAAGTAGCTTTAAGTTATACATGAAATAGTGTTTGGATAAGGTACCAAAAATAGTATCCATGTGACAATTTTGACTGGAAAGTTTAGGTAGCGTTTGAAAATTATTTAATTTTTTATTTTTTTCAGCTTTGTAAACTGTAGGAAAAAAAATGGGTGACACACAATTTTCACCTTTTTTCCCTTCAATTTTAAAAATCAGTTTTTAATGTTTTAAAAACTCTCATTTAGGAGTTTTGAGTTTTGTTTTGAGACCACCACCTTCCCACCGTCACATCCATTGCTCGCCGCCTGTCACCGCAGCCCGCCAGCCGCCGCGGATCACCGCGCCAGCCACCGCCACGCCTCACTACTATCATTGCAATCACTACCAAAGAAAAAATTTAAAATAAAAACTAGGTAATCAAACACTTACAGGAAAAAAACTGAAAATAAAACTGAGTAATCAAACACACATTTGTTTTTGTACAAAATAACAAACTAAACAAATTTTGATTTTTTTTAGAAGCAGAAAATCAAAATTGAAAGTGATTTAAAAAAGACCCTAGTTTTTGAACAGAAGATGATAAAATTTCTTGTAACTAACAAGAATATATTAATAATCTAGTTAGTCAAACTTAATTTTTTACAAAAAATCTATAATCTCCACTTTTCAGATTTAAGCAACTCTGAGCTTTTGACCCTAATAGAGCTTTTATTTCCTTTTAGGGATAATTGTGTAAAATACCCCTGTGGTTTGGGATAGTTGCAAAAACACCCTTCTGGTTACAAAAATTGCAAAAAGACACCTGAGATTGCTAATGTGTTGCAACTGTCAGAAAAGTCATCTAAATTAACGGGGCGTGGTTTTCACGCTCTTGACAAATGCGTGTAGTAAAAAAATTTATAATAAAAAGACTAAAGTACCCTCCCTCTTTTTATCTCTCCCAAACAAGTCCCAATTCCACCAAAACCAAACCCTAGCCGCCACCCTCACCACTACCGCCCCAGTCTGCCACCTACGCCACCCACAACCGGTGCCACTGCCACCCTGACCCTGTGCGCCTAGCAGCTGCTAGCCCTGTCACCGTGCGCTGCCGGTGTAAGCCCCTTCACAATCCCGCCTCCACCACCCCGTCTGCCACTTGCGCCACCCACAACCAGCGCCACCCTATTTCTCATCCAATCCCGCCGCTGCCAACTTCTGCAGACAATCCCATCACCGCCAACAGCCCACCCAATCTTGCTGCCACCATCACCGCCTAGTCCCGCTGCAGCCATCACCCCCAAACCAATTCCACAACAATTCGAACCCTAATCGAAACCCCAAACTTAGATCAAACCCTAATCAAACCCCAAAACTTAGATCGAACCTTAATCCCGTGTTGAGGCCACCAACATTCGAACCCCAATCGATCCCCGCTTGCGCCTTCGTGCATGTCCAGATCTATGCCAAACAAGACAGATCCCATCGATCCCCGCTTGCGCCGCCGCGAGCCCGCCATCGATCCAAGGCAGCTGGCCTTCATGCATGTCCAGATCTGTTACGGAAAGATCCCATCGATCTTTCGTGCAAGCCAAACAAGACAGATCCCATCGATCCTTCTCTGCGAGTCTCGTGGAGAAGGAGAGAATCAGATAAGGAAAAGTGGTAAGAGCTTACCATTTTCATTTATATAGAAGGGCAATTTGGACATTTTTGCCATTCTGTAACGGAAATTTGATGGTGCAACACATTTGCAATCTCGAGTGTCTTTTTGCAATTTTTGTAACAAGAGGGGTGTTTTTGCAACTACCCCAAATCACAGGGGTATTTTACGCAATTATCCCTTCTTTTTACTAAACCTTATCGTCTTTAATGTAAGATAAATTAAAGCCAATATGAACATGCAAAAATCAATCTCAAACGATGGGTGCTGCCAACCATCGGCTTTTCACCGTTCAACCCCCAAAACTTGTTCAGATGCCAGCTTAAGAAATGAGATGCGTACGTGCACAAAGTATTATCGAACAAACCTGCAGGTACCTTGCTTAAGTCTTGAACTCCTAATTAGTTCAAAGGTGTTAACAAGATTCGCCTGGTACCGTCGTACGTACAGGTGCCACCGAGGGGTGGTCAGCCACTCTGCATGTTGGCAACGTGTAATCTCCAGCCACCGACTAGAATGTTCTTGTCACAGACTTCAGAGACAATCCACATAGAATCCAAACCCGCAAAGCTGTGTTGCTGCTTGGAATTGCTGATTGATTACTTACTGGTACAGGCACACTGCTAGCTAGCTGCTTGGCTCTGCTTTCCTGATCTCTTAGCTTCAGACGAGTAATGGCATCTCTCCGGCTTCATCTCATCCTGTTTCTGCTTCTTCATGTCATTCTTTTGCTATCCACGCCAATCACTTGTGATGGTACTCTCTGAGTTCTTCTCCTTGCTATATCTTATGTTACTCTTACTCTCTCTTTTTCAAAGAGACTTCTTTTGAATAGTCTAGAAAACTTGATTGATGAAAAGAGTGGAGCTCAGCTCATGCATGTGTGCTTTATGTATAGTCTTAATTATTCTTCTATGTGGCTTATGTTGATGAAAACGTGACCAGTGGAGGTTGGATTTATTAGCTTTGATATATGTACGGACGTGACGTCTTCGTGTGGTAGGCTGTTGGCCCTCATCCAACTGTGTACTGGGCATAGCTAAGGCAACAAAGACCGGTCCGATTTTGGGTATGCCTACTTCTACTCATTGCAAAACTCGAGAGCACAGACGTTGATTTACACTTGCAACTTCGTTATATATTGTATGTCCATTCTCTTCGCTTTACCAAAAACAAGATAAACCAAATATGCGCGTGCTGGACCTAGAGGAAAAAATATATTTCTCTCAGTTCGGCAGGGAGATTATTATCTTAACCAACGAAAAATTCATCACCCACAATTATTTATCTTGAGGGTAATTTGCATACAACCTCCTCGTCCTTTGGCGAGTTGCAAAAATAATACCTCTACATACATTGTTCGCAAAATGGCCTTCCTTTTTGATAAGTACATGGAAGTATTTCTTTGTGAATTGCTGATAACGTTACACCTTGCAAGAATTATGACAGAATATATGAAATATGTATCTCAAAATATTCCACCATCATACCAGGTCGTTCCAAAGCCTGCCTATACGAAAGAAAAGGTACCATTTATTTTTTTTGTAATTTTTATGATGAAATTGGAGCTTATTGGCATAAACGAATTTGTTTAGATAGTCCGTTGCGGCTCTAGTGGCGACTAGATCAACGTGTTATTGATGCAAGAGAAACTCCCATCGAAGTTTACTATGAATCTTTGGGTACCTATTATGAGATTTATAGTCACTATCTCATAGTAAGAAGTATATAAAAAGAAATTTTATATACATATATTTGAAGCACTGCTGGTCATATATTTTTTTTGATCCCAACACCAGATCTAGCAATGCAACAAAAAATCACAAAGTTGCACTAAATCAAACTAGATCTGCAGTTGGTGCATGTGAGAGGTGGTGGTGGATGGGACCCAGCAGAAATCTGCACAACTCTTCGACTGCCTACACGAGTCAATGCTAAAAGACCAGCATTTTCACTGCAATAATACGTCATTTCAAATAAAGAAGTTATAATAATCAATGGAGCCCCTAATCGAACCCTAAATTGAATGTCCTAATCCAATCGAACCCTAGATTGAATTAATTGAACCCTAAATTGAATGCCCCCGTTGTGATTGTGGTCAATAGGGCTAAGTTGTTGATGGGCATGAGTGGTGGTGGTTAAACGTACGGGGTTTAGTTTGTGGTGGGCATGAGTGGTGATGATGACGGACTGGGCTGGTGTTGGGTGGACAAGCCTGGTGGTGGCGGTTGCCATGGTTGACGAGGTAGGGCTATATATGAGTGTTGGACAGGGCTGTAGCTAGGGCTAGGGCTGGGGCTGGCTACGGACTGGGCGGCAGACGTGGGTGAGATGGGTGACCATTTGGACATGGCTAGGGTGGTAGTGGACAATAGTGGTGGGGCTAGGTTGGTGAGGATGACGGTTAGGGTTAGAGTTTGGTTAGAATGGAGAAGTAATAGAGATATGAGTAGAGAGAAAAAGAAACAATGTTATTTCCTAGTATTAAATAGTCAAAATATATTTTTCAAGAGCATGAGGATAGTATCACTTAGATGGTTTTTCTGACAGTTGCATCAGAATTGGCATAGAGAGGCCATTTGCCCAAAATAAGAAAAGAAGTTAAAGTGTACATTTACAACTCGCGCAAAACCGCGAGGGGACAGTATGCAAAGTACCCTTGTTTGTAGTGTTAACGTTCGTAGCAAAGTCATTGAAAACACAAAATTTGCCCCTTACAATACCTGATCCAGACTTGATCGTACCTGCTTTCTAACATTTCTTGACCAAGCCACCGAGGCCTAGAGTGCCATAAACATGAGAGAAAAATACCTGTTGCCTTTTGGTAAATGTATTATAGCATGTGTAAATGTGGTGCCCATATTTGTGAATGGTATCAGGTTTGGAAACAGTTATCTATTCCCTAAGGCTAGCTCTACTGCAGTTACTCTCCCCCTGTCAAAGTAGTGAACAATTTTTAGGCAGTTTGCGTAGTATACATTGCTCCGTTCAAACGCCAAAACGGCTTGCGCAATAAGGTTAACCATTCCTAAAAGTTTTTTTTTCTGTAACAATCGATACTATAATTTTACAGTTTATATCTTCTAAAAGCTTGTGTAGGGGACTTTGGCTCCTTTTGCCCTCTTCTCGTTTGAGGACCTGAATGACTAGTCTGCTTTCTATGTTCTTCACTTTCACTTGATATTGGAAAAGATTCAGCAAAAGCACGTGTATTAACTTATTTTCTTAAAATCTTATAATTAGGAAATGACCATATTAATCAATTCCCATTTGACAAAATATGAAGATGCATCTATTTTGTTTGGTTAACAATTTTTGAGCACGTGTATTCGTGAAAAGAAATGGGTGATTCCAGCATTGCATCTGCAAAAAGTTGGTCAATAATGTTAAATTTTGGTTTTCTTGAAAAACGGTTTTTAGAATTGTTTCCAAACAAGAAAAATCGAATTTTTGGAGAACACAAAACTGCAAAAATAATTTCAAATAAGCACTGATACTGTGATCTTGGGCGTCGGTGTGACACCTCTAATACCAAATTATCGGGTATCAACCTATTGGAATCTCAGTGGTGGTCGAGTGACCATAGTCAACTGAGCGTTAGTAGGACACCGCTAACACTTTTACTTGCCGTTTTGAGAAGCGGCCCTTTTGACTTCTTTGTTGATGAGCATTAAGATCCCTAGAATGGATATCTGGTGATTTGGGCATATCATGTGTGTATAAACGAAGTCTATGGTAGTACTAAAAGTATCTTTATCTATATATATGTAAAGTCATTTCTTTCGAAAGACGGGTGCTATTCAGCAGATAATTTAAGGAAGGCACAGTTTAGACTTGATTTACTCAACATATCCGCTCTCCGTATATACCATTACTTAATGTTTTAGAAAGTGTGATAATGTAACGCAAAAAATTTCCTTGTGTATGAGCCGGTGGGTTGAAGGGGGTCACTAGGTGTTGGGTTTGAGTTACCTTGGTCTAACCATGAAGTCCAGCCTGAATGTTACCCTGCAGTAGTTTGAGATTATAATTTTTCTCTTGTAGCAGAGAATAGTCCAACCATGTTTTTCTTTTATACAGAAGTCTTCTTTGATAATGTAAGTTACTAACTAATTTGCGGATGACCATTTGGGACATTGGTATTTAATTTTGGAGTATCATGAGCCACCATGAATCGGGCTTGAATTGCCTTTATAGGCCTCTGGCAGACCTGGGCGTTCTCATTTCTCAAGTTGGGCTGTGCCGGACTAAGCATGATTCAGCTTGAGGTGCACTGTAAAGTTTTGATGAAAAAAAGAATGGAGAAGCCAACCTCTTTTTTACAATCTCACTTGTTTTCAGTGGGATGTGTTAATACTTAATCGAAACGTGTTTAGCTCTATACGCGGCCAACTTTTTTACAGTCTCACTTGCTTACAGCCGGAAGTGTTAATACTTAATTGTATCGTGTTTAGCTCTATTCGCACAGCAAAAAAGTGTGCCTAATTAACCTAACTATAGTATCTCAGTAGTAGTGCCAAAATGTGTCATCTCAGTTTCTCTAGTACACTGTGGTGTTAGGCGAATTTAAGGCATAGGGCACTGATGCCACTCTTTCTGATCTTACTTTTTGTGGCCAAGAGCTGGCAGATGTCCCGGGGTGGTAATTTTTTGTCATTGCTCTTCTCAAAGTAGCTTTAATATAGACAAATCTTGCGTCTAAGCACGACATATCTTGCTTCTTATTTCTCTGGTACATTTTGGTCTTCAAATAGACGTGGATCTTTACACAGGCTCCCTAACGTGCAGATACAGAAGACCATCTGATTCAAGGTCTCAACAGTTACAGAATCCCGAGGCCTGCAGGCACTTGCAAAGAACGGGAACGCAGACTGTCTTGCTGATAAAGTGGCCAATCGGATCGTCCATGCAATCGCCCCTCCAATACTGTGGCGAGCAGCACGAACTTCCCCGATCTCGTAAGGGACTGCAACATAGACATGAACACGACGAGGGATGCGGTTATATTGCCTGTTTGTGTTCCTAACATGGCTCAGACGCTCATGCTCACAAACTACACCCAGACGCCATACTCGAGGTATCTTAACAACACCAGGTTCACTGGAGTTGGCACTGGTCACCAAGACAACTGGATGGTGGTGGTCTTGAGTACAACCACTCCAGGAGGGAGTTTCGCGGAAGCCGCGACCCAGCTATTTCTGTTCGCAATGTTGGTTTGGGTCACTACTTGATGCCTTTGTTGTTGGGGTTGGTGGTTGTTCTTGCGAATTAGTTTAGTGTATCTTGCACTCACTTAGTCCTTCATGTATATATGGATGTCATGCTGTGAATGAGATGAAAGAAGACGAGTTGGAACTTTTTTCTATCTCTACTGGTATTGTTATGGGCAAATTACAAGGCAACACTATTCATCATCTTCTTCTCTCCAGTCCAAACCCAGAACACACAGCTACTGTTCACGCAGCTTTCCTTTCTCCCCTAGCACATTACAAGTCACTCCATTAACACACTAAATCTACACCTTCATACACACACTCAAACCACTTACATATATCCCACACCCACACATACACTCACCTTATGCATTTCATTATACATTATACTTGTAAGATTTCATCTTCACTAGCCTCCAGTCAGTCACAGCAAAGCCACTGCCTCAGGCAGTGGCTTTCTTCTTGCTTAAATAACACACATAGACACATGCACTTCCATCTTCTATCATCCCTTTTTATAAACCCACTTCACCCACACTCATTTCCCACATATATACCCACACATCACATACTTACATTACTGTTTCACGACTGCTTCAATTTCCCCTCATTCTTGTCCTTTACACCCACAGTGACACAAATGAGCACACACAAAATAGATCACAGCTACTGCCACGGCAGTAACTCTTGTCCAACATACACACACATATATGCTCAAAGCATCCCATCCGTTTTGCTGCTCACACATAACTACACACACAACACACCTACACTCACGTACACACACAAGCACACACTATATACCCACTATTCTTCCACCTACTCAAACATTAAACACGCGCGCACACACACATATATGGGCTGTTTTGCAGCCCCTGTTTCACCTTACTAACACCACAGCTCACACTTGTTTACACCCAAAATCCTCCCGTCTTGCACATAGTTAAACCCACATACGATTACCTACGCACGACCGAGCACAACCGCACATGGCTGCTCCATTTCTGTCCTTTCTTCACGTAAATAATGCAGTCCCCATGGCTGCTTTTACCATGTCCCTAGCAATTGCTGCTATCCCCTGCCATAGAGCTACCCTCGCACAATCAATTACACAAGCACGGCAGCCACATGGCTGCCCTCTTCCACTCGCTCACGGTCACAATGTACACACATAAATTCTCTACGTAATAGATTTATTCGGGAAAGAGAAAGGTGAAGACCTTACCTGAGATGGGTTTTCTTCTTCTCTGGATTCCGTTCGAGCAGCTTTCCTTCTTCTCTTCTCTCTCTCTCTCTCTCTCTCTCTCTCTCTCTCTCTCTCTCTCCCTCACTCTCTTTACTTTTCTCTATTGTAACCGAAAGAGCAAGTAGCTCTTTTTTCTGTAACCGAAAATGGCTTAAGTCAAGCCATAATTTCTCCCCAATTTATCTCCTTTGTTCCATTTCCTTCCAAATTTAAAGGGTTGACAATATTTATTTATATGTTTTGTAGAATTAATCAATTCTTTTTTTTATATTGTATTTGCATCAAAAATTGTCGGTAAATGTTATTGATAAAATATCGTATATGTGATCGACGCTGCAAATTATGTATACAAATTGTCACTAATTGTTGCCCATAATTTTGCTAACGCTAAATATTGTTTATAAAAACTATTGCTAAAGAAATAAAGTTACCCGCTGGAAGTACCAACGTTCGGGTTATTATATTAACTCCATTTCACTGATTGTCACTAAAGGTTACAAAAAATCTACTTTTTTTCACGCTAATCGTCACTAAATGCCTCAATCATTATCACCTATAATAATTATAATAATTATTTATGGTTCCTAAAATGTATTGCTAAAAATTGCTGATAAAATTCAGTCACGCTAATCGATGCGACATGTTGCTTATAAAAACCGTCGCTAAAGAAATGAAATAATTGGTTAGAAAGTACTAAAGTTCGGGGTATTATAGACCCTCCCTAATTACTCTCCTGAGGCCTTATAAAATATAGAATTCTAAACTGACTTGGTATGATTACTCCCTTGTAAGCAAAGAAACTAATGCTGCCAAAGACAAGGAAACATAATGGGGGCAAGTGCCTATAGAAACCTTAAGTCTACAGCAGAATGTCCCTTGATTCTATGAGCAGAAGTGTCCCATTTCCAGCCTAGTATCTGACCCCATATGCCCCTAGCTAGTACACAACATTTAATATGGTAGAAACTTAATTTTAAAGATAGACCTAGAGGGAAGCATAAATCATACCAAATCGTTATAAACTCGATACATTTATCTTTGAATTACAGAGCACTGCTAGATGAAGAGAATAAAAAAGGAAAAAAAATTGATGCAAAGTGACAGATTTCATACTTGACTTGGAACACGAAATATGCCATGACTAGATTTTGAAGTGGGTCAAAATAAGCATGTTCAAACATCCTCCTTTTCTTTTTTCCTTGTCTTATGGGCACAGGTAAGAAGCTTAATCCAATGTGAAAACTCTCTAGAGAGGCATGGTATACATCGGAAGAAGAAAGCCGAAGGAACAAAGTATAAAGAAGATCAGCCTGAAACTTTAAAGTTTTGGCATTACTTTGCCACCGAACACATTAAAGTGGATAATCTGATATCCTTGTACATTTCTAGAGACAAAGTTTGATGATTTCATATTCTAATTAAGTCGTATGTTAAAGGATTTTTTGGCTTCTTCTAAGAGCCCTCAAACCAGCATCTGAGCATAACGATTGAAACAAAAAAGATAACCCTAGAGGGGGGTGAATAGAGTTTTAAGACTACTTAAAAAAATAACAAGTAATTACTACAAACTTATAGAAGCTATGAATAATACTTGAAAAGCTACACACAATAAACCTCAAACACAATATCTCAAATAAACAAACTAACCAATCTCAACACAAGTATAAAACGATAATGCAAAGAGAGAAGGGTTTAGAGATACTTGACAAAGAGATTTAAATGGTTTGGCTTGAAATACCCTCAAGCCTACGTCCACCCCTTCAAGGAAGTCCCTTGAAAGGCCCTCGAATCCACTAGTATGATCTTTCTTACGGGTCAAGATCGAGCCGCTTACAATCCCTCGATGCTATGCCCACATCAAGAACAAACTTTGACAATCACAAAGCTCCAAAGCTTGACAACCCCAAGCTTTGATACAAGAAACTTTAGATGAAGAATTGTGTACAAAGATTCACTCTTAAGAAGTAGATGTGTACAAGTCCAAGCTCTAGAACAATAAAGATGAGTGTATGATGACTTTATGAAAGTGTATATCTCTCAAATGTAAGCCCACAATAAATGCTCTCTTGAAATAGATGAGAAAACAATGGAAACCAAGAGATATTGAACAATTGCTTTGATCTTTGAAAATATGCAAGATAAGAAGGCTTTGAATGCAATTTATGAATTAAAACTACGCCCAACATGAGTATTTATAGGTGTGGGAATGAATATGACCGTTTAAAATTAGGTGGAGCATTAAATGCGCCAAACGGTAAACACAGTCGACTGCATTGTGCCATTGCAGTCGACTGTAATCCCAAAAGTAGCCGTTGGAAATTCTGTGCCATTGCAGTCGACTGTATTCCAATGCAGTCGACTGTAATAGGCTATTAGAAGTATTGCAGTCGACTGCATTGGAATGCAGTCGACTGTAATACCTCACTGCCCAACTTGCAGTCGACTGTATTCCTGAAAATGCAGTTTCCTTGTTTTCAAAACATGAAAATGTTTTATGCATGCAAGGAAAACCTATGGGCAAGTTCTAGGTTACAGTCATTGATGCGATCATCTCTCTATGCTAGTTACAAAGAAGGGAATAATAAAATTCAATCGACGAATTTCTTCTTTGATGCGTTCCATTGAGTGTCTTTGATCAATTTGCTCTTCTAATTGTCTGTTTGCATGAGTACGAGATTGTACCTATTTCTTCATCAACTCAATGCATGTTAGACAACATAATTATCAATGTTAGTTATTATCAAAATCAAATATAATCATAGGTTAAATAACCGTAGGGTTAACAATGACATTGAATGATTAATTGAAATGATTATTTCTCACAGAATGTCACAAGACTTAATCATTTGATGAGCAGCATCAAACATAGATTCATAATATAGGGTGCAGATATAGGAGAATACACATGAAGAACGGAAGTAGATGGAAGAAATTGACACTTATCGTGGCACAGCCGGCAACAATGGCAGCAATGGCGGCATGGGCTTTGCGCAAGGATAGGAGAGCTTGGGCAGCTACGTGGGGACGACAGAGGTAAGGATCGACAATCATGGCATTAGGCAATCTCTTGGATGGCAGAGGAGGAAGGCACCGGTGGGCGGTTGTTTTTGGGAGACTAAGAGACGGAGGGCGGCGTTAGGCAGTTTCTTAGGGCAGAAAATTTTCTTTTTATACTTGAAACTTAGTCACCGCTGTCTGCGGTTGCTAAAAGAAATTGTTATATTTAGTGACTGCCTTAGCGACCACTACCACGGTCGCTAAATTTAGAGACTGGAATAGCAACAATTTTAGCGACCGCTACATTTAGCGACTGCTTGGCAATCGCTAAAAATACCAGCCAAAATTATTTCTTTGACCGCGCCATTTAATGATATATTTAGCGACCGCGTAAATTGGCAGTCGCTAAAGTGGTCGCTAACGTATATTTAGCAACCGCATTCTCTTACGGTCGCTAATGTAATGTTCAGAGAAGCTCGATCTTTATCTGGGAATAACAGTAATGAGCTTCATGGTTGAATTTTGTCTTCTTTGTTGGGTAAGAAAGAGCGGGCAACGACATGCATTAATGGATGTTATGCATCCGCATCAATGTTCAAAATCATGCTAGTCATACGTTTAGTGATTATTATTTGTCTCTATTTGATAGCCGAAACTTTTTATAATAGACCACGTATCTTAACGTGCAAGAATACGTGTATTTTTTTTTGTTTGAACAAAAGGCTAGACCGCAAGGCTCTAATCCAACCGACAGGAGTATTGCGCCTTGGGGACTTACAAGCCCGCCACATATATTTGAGCCCCGGATTCCGGTACCTGTGTCGGGGCCGAAGCGCACAAGGACCCGTGTGTGGAGCAAATGTAGGTCGAGGTCGTAAGTTTGCCACCAACAAGTGCAGCGGGCAGGATTCGAACCCAAATGGCAAAACCTGGATTAGGATCCTCGGAACTGGGAAGAATATGTGTATGGTTAATGGTTAGTAGACACGAAAAAGAAAGCCATGCAAGAAATTCGAAGCAAAAGTTGTTAACAATTGTTCAATGTGCCCAAGCTAGGCAAAATGGTGCATTGTTGCCCCTATTGTATCGGCATGAGTGCTGTATTACGAACTCACCACCACCATCATTTTTTGTTCGATTAGGACCACTACCACTGCAACCACCATCATTTCTACCATCATTATATATCACCACCCACAACCACATTACTTCTTCACCACACCACCAAAATTCGCAACCAGTCACACTGGTATTTTTCATCACCACAATTGAAATCATGCAACGAGTGACATTAGTATGTTACATCACCACGGATGTAACCTACTGGACCGACATTGTTGTGGCTGGCGCTACTATTACCAAAATTTTACTAGATGTGTTGTTGATCGTCGTCGGTTACCACATATCACAATCGTTGTCACTATATATAGTCTCCACGGCTTAATTTCATTATCATTTTCACTACCATCATTATCATCACTAGACTGCCAAACAACACTACAACCATCGTCACTTTCACTTAAATGAGGTGACCCGACCTGTAACTGCTTTGGTAAAACTGGCCGCCCCTTTACCTGTACTTGCATGGGTTAGGCAATGGGCATACTATAAGAATAATCTTTTCTTAGAAGTTTATAAGGATGTATAATGGGAAAGACAAGGCAAGGTCAGTGTTATTGAAGGCGCGCCCAGGCGCAAGACGCAGGGAATGTACCTCACCTAGGGCTAGGCACAAGCCTTTCTAAAAGGCACGCGCCTCGCGCCTTGTGCACCTAGGTGCCCAGGCGCAAGGTGCAAGGCGGTGGTGGAGGCGCAAAAAAAAAAGCCCAAAAATTCTAGTATTTGATTTTTGCATCGTGGCATCATTACATAACACCTAAATCAATATTTAAATCACAAAAAAAGAAACTAAAATCCTAGATTCTCAATAAATCGATTTTCTTGTTGTTGTTCATTGTGCTATCGCGCCACAGGGCTCAGAACTCCGAGCTCTTCGCTCTTACCTCAGAGTTCTTGCTCCCAAGGCCTCTATTCCGTAATCGGAATAAAATAAGGCCTTGACCTTCTAGGAGGGCCCCGAAGCCTCTATTCTTTCATAGGAATAGAGTCAGGCTTTGACCTTATTGAGCTAAGCCAAGGCCTCTATTCCGAAATCGGAATAGAGTAAGGCCTTGACCTTCGTCGAGGCTCCCCGGCCACGCAAAGCCTCTATTCCTTGCTAGGAATAGAGTCAGGCGGCCGGATCGGTCCTTCCTATACTCTTATTTAATCGAATTTCATCTTATCTTTCAAGTGAATCTACTCCATCACTTCAGTTTGTAGACAAAGAAGATGGAATTGAAGAGGAATCTCTACCAGACTTTGAGCTTACGATTCCCTTTGAAGGAAAGCATTGTTGCCTTAGCCCTCTGACGTCCCTTAGAATTAATTATTTCCCATTAGATTTGAAACCTTTTCTAGTGCTAAAAATTTGTTAAATTGCCATGCTCTTTATTTTTTTCACGCAATTTTATTGGTTTAATGCACTAATATTTATTGATTTTTCTTTCACGCTTCAATTTGAAAGAAGCGCTTTCTGCCTTGCACCTAAGTTAGGGACCCTTTGTCCCTTCGGTGCACTAGCGCCTTCAATAACTATGGGCAAGGTGCAAGTCATGCAACTTTGTAACTTATTCCATATAACCTTCTTGTGGAATTTTAAACTCGAGAACGTTGTGCAACGAAAATGGATCGTTTGAATTTTCATTTTTAACATTACGGATTTTCCATGGGAATTTTTCTACTTTGATTTTATGGATTGTGTTTCCATATCATGGTTTGACATTATGTTTAAGACTAATATATTTTCTTCTATTTTTGTGAAGTTGTTTTTAATGTACTGTTCTAAATTTTTGTTGAGGTGATGCTTATAGCTTAATTCATGAAAGCTTAAAAATACTTCAGGGGTAGGGGGAGGGGGAGGGAGTGGGGGGAGGGAGAAAGACCTTGGTCCGTGGCTATAACGACCCAACGTGGGTCAGGCAAGGTCCAAGAAAATGTCATCCATTAAACTCCTAGTGAATCCTAGCCATACTTGTCAGACCTGATACCATCGATTGGGTTAGGCCATTTGCTTGCTTTACTTCCACTGCAACTATAGCTTGCATACCACCGCAGCCACCATGTTTTGCCACCAAGATGAGAAACCATTTACTATAAATCATTATATCGTAAGCAAAAGATATAATTACTTGAAATTTATTACTTTTCATTTTCTCTATGGAAAAAAATACGCCTTGTAGTTTACCTCGGTTGCAAAAGCACATCTCTAGATTCCATTTGACACAAGTGACCCCCCGCATTGATTTTCTTTGCCCTGATAAAAATAGCAACAGAATAGAGGAAATGCCTTATTTACCCCTTATAAAATGTGTGTTCCTCGATTTTCTTCCACCATCATCCTCTATCATTCCAAAACTAAAAAAATCACAAATGTGCATTAGATAAAAGCAAATATGGCCATATTGCAAGTGAATGGTGGTGGTTGACAAGGCTCAATTGTTGGTGGACTGAGTGATGGTGGTTGGATGGGGTTCAGCTTGTGATGTGCTTAGTGGTGGTATTGGACGTGGCTTGCTTTGTAGATGCATTATGGTGGTGACGACGGTTATGGGTTGACAGGATTGAGGTACTGGTATTAGACGGGACGTCGGTTGAAGCTGTGATAGTGTTAGGTGGATGATGATAGGTTAGTTGTGGTGCTGGCGGCAGCTAAAGGTTAAGAAGGCTAGACTATGGGTGTTAGACGAGCTAGGCTGGTGGTGGGTGGACGGGACCGATTAGTGGACTAATTTTTGTTGTGGCGGGGGTTGTAAGTTAACCTTGCTGGGGCAGGTGGCTTGGGTGATGGAGGACGAGTTGTGGTGGTGATGGATAGGACTAGTTTGGTAAGGGTGGCCTCCAGGTTTAGGTTTGGCTAGTGGAGAAGAGATAGAGACATGATTGGGAGTGAAAGGAAATAGAGGCTATTCTAGTCATTTTCTTGTATTAGTCCATGCAAAATGCACTTTTCATGAGCATGTGAATCATGTTAATTTGGATGACTTTTTAACGGTTGCAATATATTCGGCACCACAGAGGGTCATTTGAAACAAATGAAATTAATGCGTGTTCTTGCACGAGACAAACCAGAATGTGTATTTTTGCAACTTACCCTTTTCACTATTCTCCAAACACAAGTTCAAAATATGTGTTATAATATGTTCTAAATAAAGAAAAGAAGGATGAATTTTGAATCCAATTCTCGTTTTCATTCTAAAAAAACAAGAATGGCCCTTATAATGAAACCTTTTTGAACTTCCAACCTTACTTATGCATTTTATTTCTTGTGACTTAAAATTCTTTGTAAATAAGGTCAATATAGTATATGTGGCTCCAATTTAGGCTTCTGAAAAGACAGAAGGAAGGAGATTAACTGCAAACGATAATGACCACCTACATTTCAGTGACACATTGCTTATCTCTTTAGTTTGATAATAACTCCCACTAACTTTCCCAAGAGGCCTCCTAACTTAACCCCTATAGTCTCATTCATATGCAAATATTTAATTCGTATTATATTTGTATTTGCTCTATGTTTCACCTTTATGTTCAGTAGATTCTTCATCAAAGGCATAAATTATGTCTTCTTTACCTTTTTGTGAACATAAATGTATTGATGTTTGTTTTATTTAAGGAACTGATAAAATAACTGTTAACAATGTAAGCTAAATTGTTAGCTCAATCTGACCGTCCAAGGGGTCAAGTAGACAGTCTAGATCCGTTATTTTTCTAAGTAAAGTAGTCGTCCGCCACATAATGAAGGGGGCATCTGTCCATAAAGAGGCAGAAGACGTGAAAACTTAAAAAAAAGGTTATTTGGTCACGGTCAAATCGTGCTAGCAACTTAAACTAAGTTGCCAACGGTGACAAAAAATCAACTTCATTATTCATAAGAGTGCTTTTGTTTTTATAATTTGATGCATGTAGTCACTATCCCTAGTATTTACATTAAGGAAAAAATGTTTTTATAATCAAACTCTCTGTTTTTCTTTCTCTTCTCTGTTTCTTCTTCTGCTTTGTTCTTCTTCCTTTCCCGAAAGGGAAAGGTTTCCCCTTTTGGGTTTTTTTTTCACTTATCCACTCATTTGTTTATCATATAATGACATTAGTCATTACATGACCAAGCAGGAGATGGCCTTGCCTTATACTCCCTCTTCCGAAATTTGACACAAAATACATACTTTCAAGAATTGCAAATTAACCCCTCAAGTTTGCAAAATTACAAAAATACCCCCAAAAGTTTAAAATTTACATTTTGTCCCAAAATTCTTTTAACCTTCCACAAGCTTCTAATACTCGAGTATTGCTCAAAATTAGCGCCCGTTTATTTTTCGGGTCACGGATGACTATTTTAAACAGCTCCCAAAGTTCGGGATATTACATTCTTCCTCCCTTATAAAAATTTCGTCCTCGAAATTTCCTCGCAATTTTTTTTATCACTTATGTTGTCCAGGCACTATGCCTCCGCTGTGCCACTCTGATAACTATCTCTTGGTAGCTACGCTACCTTTGACTTTTGCACTTAGATTCTTGTCCCATGAATACCCAGATGCAACTGTTTAAATCCAAATCATAACACTAAACTGAAATCCTGTCGGATAATCACTTTACTCTAACTAGTCCAGAATTTCACGGACGATGAACTCGTTGACCAGAACCTCCACCGCTCTGAATTTTTGCCCATATCAAACAGATTAAGTCAAGCTCTAATACGACAGAGGCACCAGAGATCCCATCATTTGCACAATTCACCTATGATTATAAGGTTCAAGGCATGTTAAAATACGAAATGATGGTCAGACATGACCCGCGGTTTACCAAGGCTAACCTGGGTAGGGTAATCAATTCATATAAGTACTTACACCTCACAACAGACAACAAAACTGTAACCACTAGGCTTTCACTACACACTCTAATACATCAAAACAACGAGTCCAAATTACTGCCAAGTTCATCATCAAGAGACATGTTATCTTAACATAGCTATGTATTACATACTTACGATTCTGCGTACACGTCACAGAATGACAGAAACTATAGGTACTATGAGTTCGTTGCACACTTTGGTGCCTTAGATCAAATAGGTCCACACTGTTACCGGAGTCATTATAGAGAAAAGTTTTCTCTTAACGCAATGCAAAACATGATTTTGCACTCACTTGTCTTGCGCTTCAGCTAAAGTCTAAAGCTCTAAATTATCACATCATTTCTGATGCACAGTTATATTATTTGCAAAAATCTCATAACCTTATCCTTCAATCATCTGTTTTAGTTAATCTAATAAAAATCTTTCGGTTCCAAAAGCAAATAACCAGCAGTTTGTTATCTCAGGTTCAGACAAATTTTCATCTTATACCAAATCATCGAATAACTTATCCAAACCTAATCAGCATTCCTAGAGTCTATTCTCGCTCACAGATTATCTGAGGTTTAGGAATTTACCTAACCACATCTCCAGGTAAGGGAAACTACGCAAATATTGATAGTAATAATCGTAATCAGGCAATCAAAATACAAAAATCTTTAACAAAATCATGCATATTGGCTTTCGGGGTTCACAACAGAATTCTGTGACATTCCAGAAGAAACGACGGATACAGAAACAATGATATCGGTCTGACGAAGCAAAGTCAATCCAACGACTCAGAGCAATCAGAATCAGAAGGAGTTATTGGTCCTTAATAAGATTCGTAGCTTTCCCATGGCCAGTGGGTTAGATACTACCTCATCAAGTCCAAATAGATTCAAAAGGACAGATAAATATCTCGGAAAGGAATAAGACGAACCAGCATGAATGACATCTTCTCTGACGTCTTAGCGTAAGCTGACATTCAATTAAGTCGTCCTTGAATTCAATATGCAAAGGATGATTCAGATGATAGAGCAAAATTCCAAATCCCTTCTTGTACCCTTAAACCAAAATTTTTGGTCTTAACGCCAGTCATCTTTCCAAAGCCCTACTCTTACTCATCAATCAATTCATCAACTTAACTACTATGCATACCGTATAACTTTCCAAATACGACTAGGGTTTCCCCTAACAATACCGGATACGTGATTAGCAAATCACCAATTCATACCTAGTATGATATCAAAATCCTGAATAACAATTAGAGTGAGGCCCACAGGAAGATTTCTATCCCAAACATAGATTGTATATTCACAGATAACCACAAAACAGCCGAAGACTCTCCCAACAGAGTACTTATCACAAGGTCAGTTCTTAACAGATAAGTTTCAACTTTAATCACTATACGAAGGTACTTGACGCTCCAGAATCAAACCATATATGGAAATCTAATGGATTACCATTAGTGTACCTGACATTACGTCATCAGATATAACAACATCCTAAACAGACATTACACAAATTCTAACTGATATTTTGGGCCTCAGCCCTTACTGACCTCGTTCTCTTCTTACCAAGGAATACCGCTCTTTCTTACACTAGATATGGGTATCAATAGATTATTTCTCACAAGCAAACAGTTTCGAACTTAATGTCTCACATTGCCTTGCTTTAACACATCATCCGATCACTTTATATCATATTTATCACCTTGACTTCTCTTGCATTTACCACATGGATGGTCAAAAAAACTGACTCGCCACCCTGACCAATATTATGTGTAGGTCAAACTTTAGAACTCTGCTATGGTTCAACTCTAGTACCCTAAGCTGATTGAGCGCCTTCATCCTGCGCTCCCTTAAATTCCATATCATGCCTTGATCAAATTTCAAAACTCTATCCAGATCTCAATACCACCGAACCGAAGTGGGCCTAAATCTCTGATTTTGCCCCAACCTTTAACCTAGGGCATCGTACTGTGCCGATTGTAAAAACTTTTGCTGACGATCGTCAGCTCATACAAATCTGTTCAAAACAAATTCTTACTTATTTCTCTTCTATCCGCCCTGTGTTTACTTATGTCTTCCTCCATTGTCAAGCTTAAACTGTTCCAAAACATATGTCAAATAAAGACATTCTATATTGCTTGTCAATCGAGCTGGGATCACCGCATCTTTCAATCCAGGCCTAAGCCCCTACTCAGACTTTTAGCAGTTATCCGCTCTATCAGTAATAAATTCTTACTATAAATCTAACAAATCATGAAATCTCATCTCAACTTCATCTATTGACTCTTAATTTGCTTCACATCTATTCACAAAATCTCGCAAAATACCGGTTGAAAATAATTCTCTAAAAGGTTCCCAAATGACATAAATCAATTTATAATAAGTCAGATCCTTCGATACTATTTCCACCCCTGATCGACCTCGTCTCTCAGTTTATATCCAACAAATTCAATCTTTCGTCACCTTACTCACAGTTGCTCAAAATTTAAACCAGATTAGATACTCCTAGCTGCCGGTTGCCAAATCCTATGTCATCAAAGTCGAAATCGGGTTCATAGTCTTCAGAATCATAACTATCAGTTCTACGATTCTGTTGTTTCCTCTATTGGGTAGGCTTGCCTCTCTACAATCATAATACCCATACAGTACATTTTCCAATCAAAACATCATCTGATAAGGTCTTTCTCATACCTGGAATTTTCCTGTTCCATCTTATACAATCCTTTTAGAATTTCATCTATCGGGGACCACTAGGCCCTCCATACTATTACTGTTGCCAGAGCTTTAAATTTTGGCCGTATGGATACAAATAACATTAATCAGGATTAAACCAACACGGGTATAAAGAATAACACAATGACTGGTCAAGGCAGACTTCTTAATGCTACCATCATCCTACCCTGCTCTCGTTAACCAGAATATCATTCCACAGAATCATGTTACCTACACCCTGTGGTTCCATGCCTACAGATTCATATGCCTATACTTTTAATACCACAAGACCGAACTGCTCTGATACCAACTGTAACGCCCCCGGAAATCCGGAGCTCCATCGCCCTGAACTCCCGGGTCGTTTACCTACCAGATCACATCAGACCTGTCAAATCCTGTTCACTAACACATACTTCCAAAACAGTGAATCCGATATCAACTCAAACTCTTCACATTCAATATTACAAAACTAATCAAACTGGAACTATTAAAATCTAGGTTCTTTACAAACTCAAGTTCTTATAGAACGAGTTGACAAAACTGACCCACACAGGGGTCTCCCTACACAGTAGTGATGGGCTCACCGGAACCTCACGCAGACTCTAACCCATTCCCGAACCTGCTACAGCTTGTCATTACTTGTAGAAGGGAGTCAAACGGAGGGTGAGCTTTTGAGACGCCAGTAAGGTTGTACAAGGACTACCAACAGGATTACAAAAAGATTCCAAGAATCCAACTGACAAAGACTTCCAGAATACTTCAAACGGTCAAAAAACTCAATGATTCTCAAAATGATAAAAATTCACAGAAACAGATACCAAAATAAACAATAATACCCATGATGGGTTTCAGAACGATTAATGAAAGATCATCTTCAAAATACAACAGAGTTTTCTCAAGATATTTCAAACGTACACAGATCATCTGAGACAATTTTTTCCAAAATACACTGAAGGTTTCCCCAAAGAATTTCAACAGAAGCACAGATCATTTCAGATACTACTTTTTAGACATTTCCGTAACAGTCACGGCAATATACAGAGCGGAGAAAATAAAAAATCAACGTTGATCCTGGGCGATTGCAATGCCATTCCGGCACGCTAACAGAGTGTACACATACATGATGTACTAAAATACTAGTCCACTTGGGTACTAGCCTGCTTTTCCTGCAGGATTCAGACCAGCCTTATTACGCCCTCCCACAGAACAGAAACCCATGTCAACACAGAAAAATCAATAATATCAGTGAGCTTTAACATAAGCTCAATCACCGAAATCAATTCAGATTCCAATAAAAATAATCATACTGACATAAGTCAGCATTTATAATTTTCAGAAGAAATCAAAATTTTCAGAAGAAATCAAAATTTTCAGAAGAAAAATCACAGATAAACAACAAAAACGATTACGAATAATTATCGAGTTTTAAGCACAACAATTCGGAAGAACTAATACAGACAATTGTCAAATCTGCTCAGCACACAATAACAGGGGAGCATCACAAGATTTCTAAATAATCAATCCAGGTTCAATATTAGGGTTTTCTGGACAAGAACATGCTGATATCAATACATACTTCAGAGTTCGACATTAGTCATAAGTAATTCAAACGAGTACTTACAAGTACAAGTTATCAAAATAAGGGTTCGGACGGAAGTCATTACCCAAGGTTCAGATAGAATCCCTTACTTGGATCCGCAGCTAAATTATCCTAACCGGAAGTCTTTAGCTTTAACCTAAATGGAGTAATCGAACCATTAGAATACAGCCTACAGAACAAAATTATGACTTAATACGAACTCACACATACTCCCAAAATAAACCTCCCCTCACCGGGTATGTAAAATTATTGAAACGCCTATAGGGTGTAAAATTACCAAAATGCCCCTCTCGGACTTAAATCACCCAAACGGTCTTCCCGTAAGTAGAATCACTGAAATAAGCTTCCCATATATAAATTTATGCAAAAATACCTTTCTTAGGTCAAATTACCAAAATACCCCTCCGGGGTGACAAATTACCCAAACACTCCCCGTTACACTTTAATCATCAAAATGACTTTTCCAAAAGCAAAGTCACTAAAATAATCTTACTGCATGTAAATTTACTTTAAAATACCTCTTATAGGTAAAATTACCAAAACACCCCTTCGGGGTGGTAAATTACCAAAACACCCCTTCAGGGTTTCTGGCACTGGCAAAATCTCAAAAATATCTTAAACCGCTATTTTACGCATCCCGATATCATTTCTGTACTAAAAAATCTTTTAAAAATTTTTCGTCCGAAAATCCCGAACCGGTGTCCGGATCTGGTAAAAGGCCAGTTTCGCGAAAAATACCTATCGGCCTCAGAATGACCTGAAATTTTATAATATGAAACATATCAATAAAATAGGATTTATGTAAAATTTTCAGATTAAAATAGCTTCATTTACTATGCTAAAAAAATTTAGAATATTTGCTAATCGGTACCCTAATTTAGTGCTCTTTGAGGATTCCAAAAATGCCCGAAAAATTCCAGAGTATAGTTCTCAAAAAAATATTGGGGGTTACAGTTTTGCACTTTATCCACTTTTGTCCTTAACTATTTATTAAAATTTGTAAAAGAAACTACTTAAGGAAATTTATACTTTTAGTGACGATTACACTTCCTATTCAAATTAACACACACTAAAACACCTTAGCTGCACGCACTCTTCTCCTTCAACCTCTAGCTGCCGAGGCATTCATCCCACATAAACTTCATGAACACGCACCACCTCACCTCCAATCCACTCCAACTCACTGGAATCTCCTCATACCACCTTAAACTCACCACAAAATGCCCCTTAAACACACAATTTAACACATTTACAATCCATAATTCACACACAGTTAAGAACACGGTCATGAACACCATGAACACACGCACATACTGCAACCAAATTTTCACCCACTGCACCACCCTTTCCAATCTCCCTTCTACACCCCTTTGCATAGCATAACACATACACCCACCAAAATCCAACAATTATAACCCACATACCCTGAAATCACATATATACACACGCAGCGTACACCCAGGCACACACAGGCACACACAGTAAACACTTCACCCTGCATACACACCCCACATACACCATTTACCCTACTCGTTTAAACACACACACACACACACACACACATATACATCAATCTCCTTCCATTACCCTACTGAATTCACACACAAAATACCTTAAACACACACGGCACACAGTGAATTAGCACATGAGAAAGGGTAAAAGATTACCCTTTGAAGAGTCGTGCTCGACCCCTTTCCAATTCATTGCTCGAATCCCCCTTAAATTCTTCTCGGCTGAAGCCCCTGCTTCTCTCTGTTTTTCTTTCTCTTCTCTGTTTCTTCTTCTGCTTTGGTTCTTGTTCTTCTTCCTTTCCCGAAAGGGAAAGGTTTCCCCTTTTGGGTTTTTTTTCACTTATCCACTCATTTGTTTATCATATAATGACATTAGTCATTACATGACCAAGCAGGAGGTGGCCTTGCCTCATACTCCCTCTTCCAAAATTTGACACAAAATACATACTTTCAAGAATTGCAAATTAACCCCTCAAGTTTGCAAAATTACAAAAATACCCTCAAAAGTTCAAAAATTATATTTTTGTCCCAAAATTATTTTAACCTTCCACAAGCTTCTAATACTCGAGTATTGCTCAAAATTCGTTTATTTTTCGGGTCACGGATGACTATTTTAAACAGCTCTCGAAGTTCGGGATATTACATAAACCTACCTTTGTTATTGGAAATTGTGCACATCAAATGATTTCCTTCCAACCTAACCTTGTTTTGGGTGGGAATGGTTTGGAACCCTTTTGAAGACCAAAATACCCTTCCTATAACACATACAGATATGAAAACTCTCTCTCTCTCTCTCTCTCCTTGTGTCATACGTGCACCCGCGCGCACGCGCACTACGGATTCCCCACCCTCCCCTTTTCCATCACCTACCACCATACACATTCAGGCCGCACGAAAACACACACATTACATGCTCCCCCTGTCCCTCTCCCAATCACCTATCACCACAGATGCACACACACACACTAAACATACAACCATACTGTAATACACACACAAACATGCACACACAGTACGCGCACACACATACGCACACACATTCTATGGGTTTCTCCCCTCCCCACCTCCCTCTCACCTACCATCCCACACACATACACACTGCATGCACACACAAACAGACACTATAGGCACAGACAGACACAAACACATGCACCCACACACTCGCGAACACACAGACACACAAACGTCGTGTCCGGGAGGGTGTTGTTTTATATGTGTGTAGGTGATGGAGGATGAGGGGTGTATGGTAAGGGGATAAGGGGTCAGACTGAGGGGAAAGGCATAGGGCATGGGGAAGCTTTGGGAGTTGCATGGGGGAGGGGGCAGGAGGAGCTGGGGGGTGGGCGTTTGCATGTTGTGAGTGAGTACGTGTTTGTGGGTGATAGGTGTAGTGGTGGGTGAATGTTGGGGCGGATGATGGGGTGGATGCACTACCGTGCGTGATGGGGTGTTTGTGTGCATGTGTGTGTAAACAGGGTGATTTGTGGTTGGGGTGAGGGCCGGGGGGTTTGTTTGTGGGTGGGTGGGTGAGTGGAGTGGGTGGGAAGAATAAAAGAAGTCAAAAAATGGTTAGTTTTGAAAAAAATTTATATAGAAAGGAATAGTTATGACATTTAATGGACTATGTTATAGCTCCGCCCAATGACATTCAATGGACTATATCATAGCTCCGTCCTATCGCTGTCACACCAATAGATCTGTTATATTATCGCCACAATCCTGTCGTGACCACCGGCAGATTTGCCTCAACGCTGCCATCCCACCGCCATCGCCACAGTAAGAATCTGCTCCACCGTTGCGTCGCATCAACCAAGCAGACAACATCGCAGCCACCATCTTAACCACCATCTTAACCACCAAGCATCACTATCGCCATCTTAACTACCATGCACACTGCCATAACTGCCGAGATCGATCAACATCAGACAACATCATAATCGAACTACACGGCAACCACCATTGATCAACGCCGACGCCATTGATTTCACCCCTCCCAACCACCCGCCGTTGATCTTGCCACTGGCGCCGACGCCATCGATCGTCACTGTCGTTTCTCAACTACCGCTGATCTCATAAGATATGGTTTTTGGGTCCATGTAACTCCATCATAGTTTTGGCGGTTGGTCGTGAAAGATGGTGCTTACTCGTAATGGGCCGTGATAATGGTGTCAGTCGGTTATAATGGAAACTGGTGTTGGGGAAAGATGAAAATGAAGGAAAACAAAATCCTCTTAAAAGAAATAAAACTGATTTTACAAATTGATTCATCAAGCATCTACATATATATATTTTTTTCAAAACAAAAATCACAACAAGATTTGATTTTTAATTTTTAGAAAATCAGAATAAAAATGTAAAGGTTGTCAAAGATACCCTAATTACCTTGGGAGAACTCTTAGATTTCTTTTGTGGCAAAGGTGAAGGATCATTACTGTCATCTTCAGTGACAAATATACGCCCACCCGTTTCATTCAGTTGGGTCATGGGTGGATCTACCAAAGCTAACTTATAACAGTCTATCTCGCCGGCGTGCGTGCACGTCAAAGGTGCGAGTCGGGCGCCAAAACCTCGAAACCGACACAATCACACAGATCCCTCTCTGCACTGCTCAGAAGAGAGGAGAGAATATCATCCCGATTATGGCGGAGACAAAATCGGAGGATGACGACGACGAGGCCTTCGGCGCCTTCGCCTTCGCATCCTTCCCCGCTCATCACCACGATCAGGCCGTCGATTCTAATCAGATCAACGGCCACCACAACTCCTCCTCCACCGCCGCCGCCACTACCCCCGCTGCTGGCAACGACGACGACGAGTGGGGCGATTTTGTCGAGTACCCACTTCGATCCGAGCTGCCCGCCGGACCCTCCAAGGACCCATTTGGGTTCTTCTCGGATCAGTCGGTTAAACTGCCCCAATCTGGATTGGCTCGAACCCAGTCGGCTCAGTGGGTGAAGCCTAAGGGAGCTTTGCCACTGTCGATATTCGGTGATGCCGAAGAGGAGGAATCTGGTGCCAGTGATGATCCATCAGTTGGTGATGCAACGATCTCTTTTGCTGATAAACAGGCTGGACACAGCAGTAATCAATCGAATAGTCATTTGGGTGTTGGGTTGAATGATTTTATTGCGAACCTGTACGGTCAGACTCAGCAGATCAAGGCGGTAAATGAGTTGAATCCCGATTTAAATGGTACGAATCTGCACACGAATGGACCCGCATTACATGCTAGTAACGGGAATTTTGATGTCATGAAAAATCTGTATGGTCACAATGACGAGATTAAGGCAGAAAATGGGGTCATTGCCAATTCAAGGCATAGGTTAACGGACTCCGGTGAGTTGAATGTAAAGTCCGCGTTGATTCTTAAGAAGGAAGGATTTGATGGTGATGCTGAGGATGATGGATGGGAATTCAGGGATGCGTCAATGGTTGGAGATGGGAATCATAGGGTAACGTTTGCTTCATGTGGGTTTTAATAGGGTTTGTGCAGAAGTTTAACTGAGGGCTTATTCTTATTGATTTTACACCTGTAACAGGGAGCTGTGGCGTCGGAAATAATGGGACTAGAACCACAACCTCGATCAATTTCAATAAAAGGCCAAGAAATGCAGGCGGGTATTGTTTTTTGCTTTTAAGATTGCTTACTATAACAAAAAACATCATTTTTAGAACTAGTGGAGTTCATAGTAGAAAGATATATGAAATTATAACTTTTCTGCATGGCTCTTAAATGAGATTTAGATGAAGTGGACATTTTTATGTAGTTATTCTGTCAATGAAAGATGTGTACATCAAGTAGGTCACCTAGTCTGACACTAGTCTATTGTGAAGGTTGAGCCGAAGTTGCAGGAATTTTTTGAGGTAACCACGTACTCATCTGGGTACTGCAATGGTTCACATGCACCCTTTGATCTCTTTGCCGCATCAAATGGAAATTCTAGTGAAACCCATGAAATGGACAGTAGGTTCAATTTTAAAGCCGGAAGAACAGCCTATGATAGTTTTGCTTCGGATTCAAACTTGCAACAAGAGCAGAACGGGATTGCGAAGGGGTTTAATTCTCATCCACCTGGTGAAAATGCTGATTCTGATGAACTTTTTGGGGAGTTTGAGGCTGCAGTTTCGGAACCTGGACCTAAGCAAGAGGTGTGTTCTTATCTCATTATGAATTACTGTTTATCTGTTCTCTCCTTTATAATTTTCTGTTTTGTTGTATTGAGAGCCAAAGTTAGAATAATGTTGATCTCTGAGTTTATAGAGCTTATTTCATGGCAATAATTAGGTAGATTGTTCTTTTGACACGATTAGTTCATCAACTAGAATGTATATCTATGAATTCATGGAGTGCAAGGTGTTGCAGAGTTGCACTCAGCATTTATCATATGGTTACTGGTGGTTTATAGTAAATAATCTATCAAACAATAGTGCTAACTATTATTATAAGCTGTGTATCTAATATTGGCATTGTTGGTTTAATTTGAAGGTTGACCCAAAGTTTCCCGAATTTGTTGACTCGACTACGAGCTCATCTGGGTTTTCCAATGGTTCTCATGTACCCTTTGATCTTTTTGCCATGCCAAATGGTATTACGGGTGAATCCCATGTTATGGACAGTAGGTTTGAATTTAAACCCAATGCTTTGGACGCAAGCTTGCAGCATGAGCGGAACGAGACTGGAAATGGGTTGAACTCTCATTCACTTGTTGAAAGTGCTGATGCTGATGAAACTTTTGGGGAGTTTGAGGCTGCATTTACGGAAAGTTTATCAAAGCAGCAGGTGGCTTCTGATCTCATTGAACTTTTTCTTAGCTCTTCTTTCTTTGAATGTGTTTGGCAAGCTTCATTTTGGTTTGTTGAGACCCAGGGTAATTACGGATTGAACTTTTGAGTTTAATAAACTCATTCATCGAAAAAACCTGGTAGGTTCTCCTTTGACACACAAAGTCTCTTATCTAGAATCTAGTCCAGGGAGTCTAAGATTTTGTATTCAGCCATTATTGTATGGCTCTCTTGGTGGACTATGGGGATAAAACTCAATATAGAAATGGCAAACATATACTATTCAACTGGGTCCACGAAATTGATTAGGATGATACGCCTATGATATCATAAATCTGGTAGATGGGGATGATGTGTCTTATGAAGTGGTTTCCTTAGGTGGTGGCATTTCGAATTTAGTTTTGACCAATTTGGATTGAATG
The DNA here is from genome assembly GCA_033070095.1 of Escallonia herrerae. Taxonomy (NCBI): domain Eukaryota; kingdom Viridiplantae; phylum Streptophyta; class Magnoliopsida; order Escalloniales; family Escalloniaceae; genus Escallonia; species Escallonia herrerae. Next base: position 4,419 of record JAVXUP010004087.1, on the reverse strand, counting down.
CGCTTGCATCTTTATCTTCGTGTACGAAATTGTGGTGTTACCAAAAATCTGCTGCTAGGAGGTTCTGGAGGTGTGCGATTATGATTGAGATGGCTAAATTTCAAGGGAGGTTGTTTGTTGCAGAGTATTTCATCCTATAGAGTTGGAAGGAGGGGTTGATTTGCACGTTGATGGCTGTATCAAAAGTTTAAGTAGCCCAATGCAAAGACTGCACAGTTAATGTTGTGGATAATCAACGAAGCCACTGGTCTTGATTAAGAGTATTCAAGACTTTATGATTGACTTTATAATTGACCCTCAGAGTCTTGAATTAAGACTTTATAATTGACCCACACAGTTAATGTTTCGAACGATGTTGGCGTGCAGTTAAGAATATTACAGGAACTTTATCACATTGAGGTATTTAAGAGGAGCCTCGACATTTCTTCTATTGCTGACGGAGGAACGGACATTCGGGACATCAGGACAGCTTAGTTTAGTGTGCTTCTTTTCTAAACTGTTGGCTTAGTTATTTTGTTAAGTTTGAGGACTGTGCTATATTGCGAATAAATGTTCACGTGTGCAGCTGAGGTACTATTTAATGGTGTTGTCTGTTAATTGAATATTGAGAAAGCCTCTGATCATGTTGACTGGTGGTTTCTGATGCCACAGTAGAACTGGTTAGACTCTCCTTATGGGCAGAAGAATCGAAACAACCAACAGATGGCTTTTTTCAGCAATTGGGGATTGCTGTTCTTTGGTTACTCGCTAGTAATGTTTATGGCTTGCCGTCCTTTCTCTTATTATATAACACCTCTTTAGAGAGATAATATATACTGCCGTAGTTTGCCTTGAGATATTGGTTAGGTTTGTCCTTTTTCTTCGTTCTATACACACCTGTTTTTTATGAGAAAGTGAATTGTGCTTGCATGACATGATTTGGTGGATATATTGTTTCTTAAGAGTGTCTTAGAAAGTTGTCTGTTACTTGTCAGGAAAATGAAACAAGGTCAGAGATCTATAAAGGAGCCATGCCTCTCTCGATTTTTGGCTCTGAAGAGCTGGAAATAGATGGTTCCTTGGATAACAAAGATGTTTTCATGTTTAAACCTGCTTCTTATCCGAGAAATGTTCAGAATCAGGGTACAAATTTGTCGGTCAATGATCTGCTATCAGATTTGTACAGCCAAGCTGAACTGAACCCTCGTGTAGACTCTGTAATAAAACCACCTGAAAATGGATGCAATTCCATTAATGAAGTGTCTAATACTAAGTTAATGGGTGGGGATGAAGATTTTGATGACAGTTCATGGGAATATAAGGATGCCGTCTCTCCAACCCAAGCCAAAGATCAGACATCCCTTCCTAGATTTGGAGAGGGGCATCAGAATTCTTCTGCCAAACAAAAGCTGCTTAGTTATGTGGATTTCTACCGTAAGTTATTGGAGGAGTTGTGCTTTGTCGCCAGGTGTCATGTTGATAGTTTAAAGGTTGGTTTACTAGTACTGTAATAAGAAATTTGAAGCTCTCATCAGGATTATACCGGATCCATGAAATAATATTGTATTACTCATTTCTGAAGTTTGTAAAATCTTCTCTTTTTTCCTTGGTTAGAAAGCTCAAAGTACTGCTGCTCCTTCTGGTGAAGATGGAGACATTGCAGCTCTTGATGAGCAACTTCAGGTCGGTAATTTTTTGCTCTTACATCTTCTGCGTTAAGTAACTTTACTTGTATCTGTTAATTCTATTTTTTTAAGTCTCTGGTTTGATATGCCTCTAGGTCAAGTTATTATACAGTTCTTTGTCTTTATCCTCTTAAAATCATGAAGTTTATTGCCACTTGATGTATATTTTTATTTCTTGTAAGTTTATTGCTACTGATATTGCCAGACTTTTCCGATGACATTTCCTTCAAAGAGTAGCAATAAAACATGGTGGTGTTAGATCCATTGGTTATATCTTCCTTTTTTCTGAATTCAGTTCCATATGGTTACTCTATATCATCAACTTCATACTTTGCTGATATTTTTACCTGTTGTAGGAGGCCTGCAAGTTCCTTCATCAGGAGAATTTGGTTTCAGAAGAAGCCCATACTGATCAGCGAACAAGACCCCTTCATCTCAACGAATTTCTTGAGGTTCTGGATGAACATAATTTCCTAGTTCTCGAGTCAGAATATCACTTGTCAAGGAGAATATCAACAGTATGCTTCTTTTGCTTTAATTTTCACTGAACGCTTGAAACATGAAATTCACAAGTACTCCGTATAATAACTCTATACTGTTTTATGCGAGTATTATTGCACTTTAATATTTCATGGCTTATCATTTCGGTTATTATGTCACCGAGTATCGTCAACTGCTTAAAACAGGAGTAAGAGTATATTGTTTTTTGACTTCATTCGATGGATCCTCTACTCCGTTTTTGTATAAGTACATATTAATTAACTTCCGATTTGCGACCAAATAATAAGTTGGGCCGGTATTACTTGATTAATTAAAAGAAAAGCATCTTCAGCTTCTAGGAGTGTCAAAGATTGTCGCAGATAGTTCTGGAAATGCCAGCCCAGTGCTTTTTAGTAGTCTAAGAGTGTTTTAGCCATCGGGTTATATCTGTATGAAAACATCTTGCATTTTCATGTATTGTGCAAGTTAGCCCACAAGAGGGTTTTTTTTTTGTTGGGGGGGGGGTGGGGGAGGTGGGAAATGTTGGGCTTGGGGGATATGGTGGAGAGTGGTGGTAGGAATCAGAGTTAAGTTATTCCCACTGCTGAACTCCTTACTTCATGAAATTTTATAACTTACTACTTCGTGAAATGTTAGGTTTTTTTGGACACAAAAGATATGCAGATTCATTGGTTGTGCTTGTAAGTATGGAGGAGACTGTAGACATACGAGAAGATTGAATCATGGGATTCACATTTACGTGTGGCATTTGGCGATACATTTCATCGTATGCTGAATGTGTGCTAGTACTTTAGATTTTGTTGAGATCACCAATTTTGTGATGAGCCAGAACGAGATGATATGTTGATTGGAAGCTGCAATATGCTTGTATATGTAAAGGACAAGCTATGTCTATCTAATTTCCTATTTTCTTACCTTACAAAAGTATGTTATGTTTTGCTAAATGTCTGCTACACTTTAGAAATTGAATGATGTACTAAATTTTAGCATTTATCACAGGTCAGACATGTTCACTAGATATTCAACTCTCTTGTCCTGAGTACTGCCATGTTATGTCTTTGTATGTGCAAAATTTCCTATTGTAGTTATAGGCATTAAGTTATCAAGTATTTCTTAAAAGTGCCCTTCACTTGGTATCGAATTTGGTATTGATAACCTTATTCATTAATTTAAACCATCTTGACGTACCTTGTATTTCGTTTTGAATAGGCAGAGGAAGATCCGAGATCGGCGATTGAACTCATTAAACATGCCAAGATTATGCTAAAGATTGTGCTGTTAGTTTCATCAGATGAACAATCCAGTTACATCTCCACTTGGTTAAAGATGATCTCTGCTTGTGCTCAAGAATTGAGACATGGTGCCTGGATTTGGAAGCAGTCATTGGAAAAGGATGTCCAAACTGAAATTCTCTCAGAACCTCGAGGTACGCGGCCGTATACATTGTGGTAAAAACCTTTATGTTTGCAGTGTTAGTGAAAGATGTTAAGTGATTTTATGCTCGGGTGTACATGCGTTTTTGTCTTTGCATGATGATTAATCTTCAAATCTGGCTCCCAATGCGATTATGTTGAAATTTCAGGCAAAAGGTTTATCCTTGCCCTTGGGGAGATTTACAGAGTAGTCGTAGTTCTGGAAGCATCGGTGAAACTTTTTAAGCTGTGGATACTTTTGAGTACTGTAGATGCCACAGTAATCTATGCTCTTTTAGAAGAATGTCATGCTCTCTGGTCCAGTTCAGGACTGCAAGACGCTCTTTCAAGTTTGTCCAATTCAACTGCTTCAGGGTATGATGGAAATGTCAAAGCTTTATTGGAGTCCATCAAGCATATTCATGATTTTGATGCATTAACTCTGGGAACCATGATTTTGCTCAACAAGTGCCGTTGTGTCGGCTGTCTATTTTAACACCAGGAAATCTGCCAGGTTAGCGTCTTCTTGTTCCATTATTTAGTGCCAACAGATCTTACCCCTGGGGGTTAATGCTTTTCACATGGATCCCCTTAAAATTGAAGTGCTAGACCAGTCACAAGTCCCTAAAACAACAGTCGATATAGTTTAGTGAGATGCCTGTAACTATTTGTGGATTGCTTGTGTCAATTTCTTTTCACTCGGTGGATATGTGAAGATGGTCTAAGCTAAGTTTATCACTGAAATAACCTCTACAATCTTTGAAACCTTGAACTCATGCCATGCTATGAAAGGTCCATTTCTACCATACATCAACGTATTAGATGTATAGAACTACATGGCC
>JAVXUP010004086.1:0-42314 GCA_033070095.1 Escallonia herrerae | reverse complement strand
CTGGTATGCCAGAATCTCTTTCATTACTCGTCTGTATGTGCTGCATGTGCTCTTTCATTACTCGTCTGTAAGAACAAGTTCATATTGATTAGTTAATTTCTACTACCAATTTGGTGCTTGGATGCTTCATGCTTTCTATTTCTGCAACCCCATTTAGGCTTATGTTGTTGTGGTGATGTTTAAATGCATTGAAATTGAACTCATCCAACTGAGATAGGAATGCATGTTGGATTAGTTGTCTTAGGATTTTAAAAAGCATACTTGTTCGTTTGATAGTTTTTAAAAGCATACTTGTTCATTTGAGAATTGAGATTGTTGAAGGAGGATGGGACCCAATTGGATTGAAATATCGGATACGTGCATTTTGAACAGCTTTTTTTTTTCCTTTTGAGCATTGATTATTTGATTTTTAATTTTAGGTTGTTAATTATGCATTGAGCATTTGAGATCGTTGATGGAGGATGGGACCCAATTGGATTGAGGCGATCAGATATGTGATTTAGTTGAATGATGGGTTAAAATTAGCACATACACAGCACCGACACTTTATATGAGTCTAGGTATGGTGTCCGACACCTCACCAGCACTTTCGGACACGTGTCCGATACCTCTCTGCAATGTCCCGGTCGATGTCGGTGTCGGATACAGTGTACGTGTCAGTGCTACCAAGATTAGCACTAATCAGCACAGATTATGCTAATCAGCCCTAATTATCCCTGATTAGGGCTAATTGACAATAATTATGCTAATCAGCCCCACTTAACACTGATTACCCCTAATTACTCCTAATTAGCACTAGTCAACACTACTTAGGCTAATCAGCCCTAATTATCTCTAATTGACCATGATTGAAAATGATTAGCAATAATCAGCCCTAACTAACACTAACAGACACTAAATAGCCCTAATTAGCAGTAATCAGCTCCAATTAACACTAATAGCCCTAATTAAGACTAATTTGCACTGATTACCCCTAAATAACACCAATGGACACTAAATAACTCTAATTAGCACTAATCAGCCCTACTTAACACTAATCAACAGTGTCCGTGTCCGTGTTACCTAGATTAGCATTAATCATCACTACTCAGCTCTAATATGCCCTAATTAGCCCTAATTAGGCTTTGTTGATGATGAAGCACCGACACTTCACATGAGTCTAGGTATGGTGTCTGACAACTACCGACATCCCGACACCTCACCAGCACCTTCGGACACCTGTCCGACACCTCTCTGCGATGTCCTGATCGATGTCGGTGTCGGACACAGTGTCCGTGTCTGTGCTACCTAGATTAGCACTAATCAACACTACTTAGCTCTAATATGCCCTACTTAGCCCTAATCATCCCTACTTAACCCTGATTAACACTCACTTGTAAGTGACTACTCAATATATATTTTTCAAATTGAAGGTTAATTTTGAACTCGACTTGTATAGGTTTACCAGGCAGTGAGAGATATATATCATGTCAGTGGATAGAAGTTGGATGCGAAGGAGGATTGCTCCAAGTGGGATTGGGGTATCAGAAGAGTTTAGACAGGGAGTGAACGGGTTTATTCTATTTGCTTTGAATCAACGGGAGTTTGTGGATGATGGCACGATTAAATGTCCGTGCAATGATTGTCAACTGTTAAGTTGGAAATCCCCCGACGATGTAAGTTTTGATCTGTTCCGTAGAGGTTTTATGAGTAACTATACGAATTGGACTCAGCACGGGGAACCAATTCTGAGGGTGCCCACTGAGGTCACCGCTGAGTTCAGACACTACAGTCCTAGAGATCCGGGATTTTCCCAGTATCAACATATGGTAATGGAAGCTGGGCCTAGTGGGATTAATTGGGATAACTATTTTAACGATGGTAACCCTAATGTGGAAGAAGAGCCAAACCCGAGCGCACAGAAATTTTATAAATTGTTACAAGACTCTGAGGAGCCAATATGGAATGGAAGTACAAAGCACACCAAGTTATCTGCTGTGACAAGGATGCTACACTTAAAGTCTGAGCATGGTCTAAGTGATAGGGGTTCTGATGCTTTTTTGAAGCTTAATAAAGAAATGTTGCCAGAGGATGAGAAGTTGCCTGACACGTACTATAGTGCTAAGAAAATGATGATGAAACTTGGTTTGGGCTACCAGAAGATAGATGCTTGCAATAATGATTGTGTCTTATTTTGGAAGGAGAACAATGACTTGAGCGAGTGTCCGGTTTGTGGCCACGCAAGATATAAACAAACCAGTGGGAATAAAAGAAAGATAGCATGGAAGATATTGCGGTACTTCCCACTGACACCAAGGCTTCAAAGGTTGTACTACTCTTCTAAAACGGCAGAGCACATGAGATGGCATAGCCACGTCCGCAGCAAAGTTCCCGATTTATTAAGACACCCTGCCGATGGAGCGGCATGGAAGGAATTTGATTATCGACACCCATCTTTTGCTGAAGAAGTTTGAAATGTGCGACTTGGGCTCGCTACCGATGGGTTTAATCCTTTTGGGCACTCTAGCACACCCTACTCTACGTGGCCTGTGATCATTGTCCCGTATAACCTTCCTCCGGACATGTGTATGAAGAAACAATTCATGTTTTTATCATTACTCATTCCTGGACCTACGAGCCCGGGTAGAAATATAGACGTGTACTTGCGGCCGTTGATCAATGAATTAAAAAATCTGTGGGAAGTTGGAGCCCCAGCATTTGATGCATCTCTTAAACAGAACTTCAACTTGAGGGCAGCAGTCATGTGGACTATCAATGACTTCCCTGCATACGGTATGTTGTGTGGGTGGAGTACACACGGTAGGTTGGCATGTCCTTATTGTATGGAAATGAGTAAGGCTTTCACCTTAAAGCACGGGGGGAAGGCTTCCTTTTGGGGGTGTCACAGACAATTCTTACCACCTAATCACCCATTTCGAAGGCAAAAAGATAAGTTTGATAAAACTGTGGAGCGTCGCCTTGAAACACATGACAGATTGTCTGGCGAGGAAGTGTATATGTGCGTAAAGGACCTTGACATGGATGCGGTACCATTTGGAAAGTGTGGTGCTAGTCTAAAACTTTCTGGCTTTGGAAAAAAACACAACTGGAAGAAAATGTGCATATTTTGGGAGCTACCTTATTGGCCGACCCTCCTTCTGCGCAACAATCTCGATGTTATGCACATTGAGAAAAATGTTTTCGAAAATGTGTTTAATACAGTCATGAATGTCAAGGGCAAATCAAAGGATCACTTAAAAGCACGCAGAGATATGCAGGTGATGGGTATACGGCGTGAATTACATCCACGAATGGTTAATGGTAAGCTGGTTTTGCCCAAAGCAATACATTGGATAAAAAGCAGATACAACAGGTGTGCGAGTGGGTAAAACTGTTGAAGCTGCCAGATGGCTATGCATCTAATATATCACGTTGTTGCAACCTTGCAGATTGTCAGTTTTATGGTCTAAAGAGTCACCATTGTCATGTATTCATGGAAAGATTTATACCAATTGTCTTTCGTGACCTCTTGCCGAAACCAGTAAATGAAGCATTGACTGAACTTAGTCATTTCTTCAGGGATTTGTGCTCAAAGGTGCTCCGAGAGAGTGATGTTAAGATTCTTGAGAAAAACATTGTTGAGACAGTGTGCAAGTTAGAGAAAATCTTTCCCCCGTCCTTCTTTGACTCGATGGAGCATTTGACCATTCACTTAGCATATGAGACTAGAGTGGGCGGACCTGTGCAGTATCGATGGATGTATCCATTTGAGAGGTAATGTCGCCCATCCATCTTTAAATTGTATTTCATTCTTGCACACATGCGTTGATTACTGAAATCAATCCTTATTTCTTACATAGGTATATGTTTGACCTTAAGAAAAAGGTGCGAAACAAAGCCCGGGTTGAAGGTTCAATTGCAGAGGCTTACATCCTTGAGGAGCTTACCAACTTCTGTTCCCTTTACTTTGAGACTGATGTTGATACAAAGATGAATCGACTTGGTCGCAATGACAATAGTGTCGACACAGAATTCGATGAGCGTCTTTCCATATTCAAGCATCTTGGTCGTGCACTTGGAGCAAGTAGCAGTCGATATCTATCCGAGGAGGAGTATATTGCCGCAACATTGTACGCTCTCATGAATTGCACTGAAGTTGCACCATTCATAGTGTAAGTAGTTGCGTACATACCTTCATTCTCATAGTATTTACTCACATAATATAACGACAATGCCATATAACATGCAGTGAATACGATGAGGAAGTGTTATTAGCAAACCCTGTGATATCAGATGGACAACTTGAAAAAATGCGAAACAACGCGTTCCCTGAGTGGTTCCGACAGTGCGTAAGTTTTAAAACCTACAGTTCATTTCTAATATAGACCGCATGTGATAAGCTAATACTCTGTGCAAATTGTTTGTTGTTGTAGACCGTCTATGATGGAGTTGATGTCCGTCTCAAGTTGCTTACTGCTGGCCCAAGTAGACTAGTATCGTGTCATAAAGGGTACATTGTCAACGGGTTTAGGTTTAACACGATGGAAGTTGACCTTACTAAACAAACTCAAAACAGTGGAGTTTTGATCAAAGGTGACTGTTATAATGATAGCGAACGTGATTTTTATGGGCAGTTGGAGGAGGTTGTTGAACTAGACTATTATGGCAACGGTAATCGACTGGTAATGTTCAGGTGCAAATGGTTTGACATTACAGCTGGTATTCGAGTTAGTCGACATGGGATTGTATACGTTAATATGAGGTCAAGGCTCGGATCCTACGAACCATTTGTATTTGCAGCTCAGGCAACGCAGGTCTTCTATGCAAAGGGTGTGACAAGGAAGGATCCAAATTGGCATACTGTTATCAAGACCAAAAGAGGCTTTGTTGATGATGATGTGTTCGTTGAGATGTACCAAGAGGATGATGCTCCCACAGTGATACCGCTTCAAGAGAATAACGATGTTGTTGATGAGCCTCTTTGCGATTTAGGCCATGCTGAAGAAGAGGTCGATGCCGAAGCCCTCCGTGATGATGATGGTGATGACGATGACGATGACGACGATACTGAGGAAGACATTGACGACGAAGAAGAAGACGATGAAGATGAAGGGGACGACGATGACGACGAGGAGGAAGACGTTCCGTTGTCTATTAGTGATAGTGATTGACTGTTTGGAGTAAAAAAATTCTTGTCAATGTACTTTTAGACATGCCTGTTTATTATTTAAATTGAATTAGTTATTAATTGATGGCGGTTGACTATTTAATTTGGGTTGTCTTTTATAGTCGGCAGTGCCACATTGTTAGCATACTTAGTTCTGCACTTAAGTTGTTTATTATTCGGGCAAACTACATTGTAGATATGCCGAGATCCAGTGCACCCCGAGGTCGTGGAGGTGGCCGTCGCGGAGCTGCTTCGGCACAGTCAGCCCCCTCCCTAGGATTGGTGATGCGACTACTACTGAGCAGCCGTCATCGTCATCAGTTGCTTCAGAACATGGTGAGACGATATTAGTTTTGTGTCGGATTGAAAGCAATTACTTGCAATATATATAAATATAATAATTTCCTTTTTCATCATCTGCAGCGTCTAGTTCATCTGTATCGCGAGGTATTACCCGTGGAATACCTCTTCCAGCCACCCCGGAGCAGAGGGTTACTACTCATGTCCGAAACAATTAATATGTTTTTAATTTGCAAAGCTCAATTCTATTGTAATATGCACTTATATTGGGATTGATGTATCTTTGTGATTTCTTGTAATTAGTTTTGTTGAGGATTGTGTTAGGACCAAGATCGGTCCTATTATCAAGGCTCACCTCCCACAGCCTTATGCGACGTGGGGGTCGTGGACGGAATCAGACAAAGAGCTTGTTTGGGGGAAGTTTTTGGTAAGGAGCGTAGTATTTTTTATGTGCTTTACTTTTGCGGTTTTAGAAGTACATTATCGCTGAATTTTTCTTGCTAACTGTGTTTTTCAATTGTGTTGAATTATGTTCAGGACTATTTCAAATTTGAGTCGGACGGAGAGCGAGAACTCGGGAGGCAGGCGTGGGAGTGGCATTGTGCCGAGAACTACAAGAAATGGATGCTGAATGCGAGGAGGTGGGCGCTAGCTCGGGCGGATACGACAGATATATCTATGACCAGAGACCACAATCCCGAGTACTTCTCCAGAACCATGTGGGGGCACCTGGTGTCGCATTGGAGTACTCCAGACTGGGCGAAGCTGAGTGAGCGAGGCACGGAGATGACTCAAAGCGAGAAGAAGATGAAGCACAGTGCTGGTTCCCGTCCATTTGCCGTGCACGAGCTGAGGTTGACAGAGGAGGACCCTGACAGGAGGCCCCCTACGAGGCTCCGCCATTTTGAGCGCACACACCAGAATAGTGATGGGAAGTGGGTGTCTGAGAGCGCCGAGCAGTTTGCGGTGAGCACGTAACTAAGCAATACTTTTGTATTCCTATTGCATTTTTTGCGATTGTGGCCAATAGAATTTCTCTAACATTTTTGTTGTTTTCTTATACAGAGTTTATTTAGAGAGAGAGTTCAGGCCAACTCCCAGCCAGACGGTGGCCAGACGGTGGACGATATCTCGTTGTGGTCAGACGCGACTGGGGGTCCTAGGAAGGACCGTATACTCGGCCACCCTCGTCAGTCCGCTCGAGCGTTGTTAGCAGACAGACCAGCATCGTCAGGCGAGACGAGTTGTACCGGTCCTCGGGCAGACGCGACGGATATGGCTGCGACGTTGGCAGAGTGCTTCAATACAATGTTTGATGCGCGCATGCGGATGATGCTCGGTGACAGTTATGTAATTATAAAGGACTCCAAACTACATGTAATACAAATTTTCTCAATATCCTGCTGTATTTTGTGCTCTATATGTGATCTTGATTAGATATATGATGTTGAATCATTTGTATGGCTTTGTGCAGGGCAATACCGATGATCTTGGTGCCGGTGACCCCCGGGGCGATGAAGATGTTGTTGGATCAAACGTGCCTTCATCATCGAGGAATGGAGAAGATGATGACGGGGCTGGTTGTTCTACCGACGAGTGATTTAGATAGGGGTTTGGTTAGGTTCATCTGCCATGAATGTTATTTTCTTGTTTTGAATTGATCATCGGTACTTAACTGTATGAATTCTATTATTTTAATGCATATGTTAACGTTTATCTATACTTTGATGAATGTGAGCAGCTGTTTGAATGAATGCGGGACAGGGGGGTAAAACGGTTTTGAATGAATGCGTTGAAAGCTTTCAACGCATTCATTCAAAAGCGTTTCAACAGAAGTTAAATCGGTTTTTGGATCGATTGGATTGGATGCGAATTGATATTAGTTTTGCGACAGGTTTTGGACAGGTTATCTGACCTGAATTATTTTTTTTTGCAAATCCAGGTTTTGCGTCCGCAATATACGGTCGCTAAATTAAACAACGCGGTCGCTAAAGTTTTTATTATTTTTTTAAAAAATAATAATAAACAATTAAAAAAATTAAATTATTTAGCGACCGCCGGTCGCGGTCGCTAAATATAAATATAATTTAATAAAAAATAATTAAAAAACATAATTGTTAAATTAATAAATATTTAGCAACCGCTAAGAGCGGTCGCTAAATATAGTCAACGCGGTCGCTAAAGTTAGCGACCGAACTTAAAATGCGGTCGTTAAAATTTAGCGACCTGGGCTATAGCGACCGAGTTAGCGACCGCCCTTACGCGGTCGCTAAAACCCTTTAGCGACCGCGTAAGGGTCTTCAGCGACCTCGCCTGGCGGTCGCTAAAGACCCTTTTTCTTGTAGTGGCTCTTAGTTAAGTCTAACCTAAGCAAATTAATTTCTTTGAAATGCTCACTCCACTTTATCACTACCACAAATCTGAACAATACTAATTGTTTGTCACTAAAAATCATTTGAAATGAACCGGTCTATCAAAAAGTTCTCCACTGCATCAATAAGAAGCAACAAACCTGTAACAATTAACTGTCACTAAGTATGGTTAATGACATAAAATCAACGTGCCAAAAGAAACGATGCTTAGATTTGCTGCTGAACCTTTTATCATAAGTTCACTAACCATATCTAACTACCGTAAGTTATGCAATTCGAGTTGCAGCTAAAATCTTTTTCCGTCTAAAGGAATATCGAGAATTCGATTGGCTGAAGCTAAATTAGCTACTTTCAAAGTAACCAAAAGAAAAGCAACGGCTGGAGTGAGAGAATTATTGAGTCCAATGGTGGGGTTCCAGTCAAATTCATCTGCCATCCATCCATTCGAAGGAATAAAGATGAGTCCAATGGTGGGCTTCCAGCCAAACCGGAAAGGGACAGGAAGAAAAGCACATACTGTACAAATTCTCTAGCACAACGAACGTAGGGTTGTTAAGCTGGGGCAAGGGATCCTCGACCCCTTAATGAAAACAAACCACGTGGTTGGCGAAATTGACCATCCAATCCAAAGCTCAGCTCGCCAAGCAACCTGTCAGCCTTGTTTTCATGCTGATTTTGGAATGCAGTTGGGTTGAAGAGTCACTTCATTCCAATGTTGACTTGCTTTGATAAGTGTTACTGACCCTTTGAGGTGCATTGATATGATCCATATGTGCAACGTATTTGAAGAAGAGATGATCAACGAGCATTAACTATGATGATAAAGTGCACATATTTTTTCCTCTCGGTTATTGACCAAAGTTTCGAGGGATTGATTTTTCGCATGCTCTATTAATTTCGGAGATGACTTTTAGTGTTATTTTTTTATATCATATCAAGAAAGTTATAAAATTTAACCGTCGAATGATGGAGTGAGATTATCAATATCTTACTTTTTTTTCTTTCTAAATTAGGACAAGGTCTAGCAAAAAAGGAGATTTCATTTTCTGTTGGTGGAAAGAGTTATAGAAGGATTGCATTAGGCCGTGAAGGTTAAAAGTGTATTAGAAAAGGTGTTACGGAACAAAATGAGAAATTGATATAAGAAAAAATAAAAAAAGTGACCGCCGGCACCACTATCACCAGCGATGGTGGTTGCGGTGGTGGTAGAGAGAGGAAAAAGGAGACGATATATACTGGTAAGATTAAATTTTACTGCTATCTTAGTTGTAGGAAGATAAGTGCAACCCTCCTTATAGCAACAATCAATAGTTAATAAATAAAGTTAGTAACACTTCTGCAACAATAACTTTAAACTATATTTTTTACGTCACTAAATAAAACTTGCTAAAAGTATTTAATAACTATTAATTGTTACTATATTGGAGTTATAATATCTTCCTATAACTTGAAAAGTAGTCAAATTTTTACAACGAAAACTTGATTATTACATTGTAAAGTATGCAATGACTTTTGATATTTTCTTATGCTCTATCAAATCATCGTTTATGAACAACCAGAGTATAGTAAAGAAATTTTCACTTTTAATAGAAAGATGTAAACATATGCTAGGACTTGAGATAGAGTACGATGAGTAAATGTTGTATGGTCTTGACTATTTAGTATTGTCGGAATAAAGACTTGATGCAATAAGAGAAGGAGTTAGCTAGGGAAGACATATATATTATATATACGCCGCCCTTCTTAAGAAATTTGATTATATTTCTTTTTTGGACTGTTCAAAAAAAATTGATTACTTTTATATCAAGAAAGATTCTATAAGTATTTTTTTATGTTTTCCTTTTTGTACTTTTTTTCTATTTCTCTCTCCATATTTGATCCTCGCTAACCAATCTCTTTCATGGCTCACTTTCTTTCCTCCTTCCCTATCTCTTAGAGTAAAATGAAAAATTCATAACATATACATAACTCATATCGTATATAAACGTACAAGTTAAACCTAATGAATAATGTAAAACGGAAGAAATATCAATTAGTACGGAATATTCTGACTTACATTTCTCCTCATTCTTAAAACAAATGTGACCAATGTGCGGTGATAATAATTTGTTGGAAGCATATGGTGTATTGTCTATTTCCTACTTTGATCACAGTGGTGTCTCGCAGTACGATTGAAGCATCTGTTTGGAAAGCAACGTTGGAATCATGGTGTATTGTCTCTTTCGCTACTTTCGTCACATTGATGTACGCAATACAATGACACCACCTAGTTTGAAAGCAAGTACCGGGGGAAAAACAGGAAATTATCAATGTTAAAAACTAACAATTAACATAACTTATCGAAATACGATCAGGCTGAAGCTAAAGTTGCATAGTCCTTAGGAGTCAGTTTGCCCCCTCGGAGATTATATCTCAATGAGTCTCAGATGGCTATCCTCTAGAATTTAGCAGACTTTTCTTCTTTAATAAACACTCGAATAATGAAGGCTACAGGAACAACTTTTATGCTTGCTTTTATCACCGAAATGGAAGAGAACAAAAATGCATAGAGAGGGAGAGGTTTCTGATTATTTTTCGATGTTTGTATAAACCAGGAGAAAACCTTTCTTTTATAGTGAAGAAAGGAGCAAAAGTCAATCGTGCGAAGAGATCAACAAAGCTTGTTAATTTAGAAAGATAGGCGATAATTAACAAAAATCCCAAAATTTTTAGCAAAAGAGTGCCACAATCGAAGTGCGAGGGCTTTTGGGCCAGGATTTGCACCCAACTCTGCGCACGAGTAACAAGTGACGCGCCCGGTTAACCAGATTTTCGATAATTGATAAATTTCTGAAATTGGCCTTGAAATGGGTTGAACCTAAGCCCGGCGATAGTCCATCTTTACTCGCTTGGTACTAAGCTCAACATGCGTGGTAACTTATATAGCCACGGTACTTCTCTAACCATGTGACTTCTCTAATTCCTCCCATGTGAGATTGTGATAATACAAGTTCACTTGAGGGTAAATTTAAAGATGAAACATTTTGATTTTTGACTTTAAAATACTTATAATTTGTTCACCACGTACAACAGATACCCCCCCCCCCCCCCCCCACCCAAATTATTCACGAAATTATTAACGGTATACAAAGCTCTTCACAGCTTCCCCTCACTAGAAACTGCACAAAATAGTCAAGACATGAAGCTCATCTTATCCTGAACAGAGGAAGGGGCGAAGGAACGTGCCACTGAAATCCTTGGTCCAACCGGTTGAGCGAGCACTCTGTGCTCCACACTCTTGAACTTGTCATTGCTAATAATCTGAAACATAGCAGAATGAACATTAGTCAAAAAGAATGAAGATTCCGTACGTGAAAAATCTAATGTAAAGCCTAATGAGATGTATACTGTACCTGCATGAGATCTCCGATGTTAGCTATAAGAGCCCCGCGAACGGGAGGAACGTCCGCCCACTGATTTTGATGGTTGATTTGGAGACCACCAATACTATCTTGCAGGAGCAAAGTGAGAAAAGTGGTGTCTGAATGCGCCGAGGTGCCAAAGGTTAGTTCTGGCTCGGGGCAAACCGGGTACTAGAGGCACGCGAGTGATTCACTCTTCATGCATTCGATGCGAGAGAGGTAGTCACTGCTGAGACCTAGAGCCTCCGACAGCAACTCTGCCATCGTCTCCCTCAGCTCAATCATGTATTTCGCATACTCTTGCACTTCTTTTCTGAAAAACGTAACCAGAAGATAAAACTAAAGTTAAGGCCTGCTAACAGAAACAACACTACGTTTTATGTACCTGCAAACCAGAGGAATGGCTTCCGGGTCGAGAGTGTCGTCCTGGAAGACACAAGTCAATAAATCCCTCCAACATGCAGGGTCGAGTTCACGCAGAGAAACGTTGCTGTTGAACCTCACTTTACGCTTACTATCCGAAGAATAAAGGTGCATCTTGGCCTCCGCTGGCTGTTCATGGAATCGTCGGATGCCGTCCAGCATGGCATCCATAACCCTAAGTGGAACTCCGTGGTTCACAATCCGGAAAAATCCCCATTCTTCCGACGCCTTGCGAATTTCTTCCACAATCTCCCTCCGTCCGCCACTTACACTGCTTTCTAACCCACAAAAATCTATGGTAGGAAGCTCGAGGCTAACTGCATTCTTGTTCAAATCATTGCGTTGTGGATGAATGAAGAGTCTGGGGAGCTTCACCACCCCGGAATCCACTAGCCCTTTGACACCGGCTTTCGTCTCGTCAAATTCCTCCACTTCTTTTGCCCACCTTTTTCCACTCTTAATGTGTATTGCTAGAGACAATTGCCATTCTGACAACTTCTGGATTGTCTTGATTTTGGCTTTGGTAATTGATATACCTCAAATATAACTCTCAATAATTGGGAAATATCGGCAATCCTAGTTGAACTGGAAGACTGATAGTTATCTTATCAGAGATCATGACGTGATCCTCAAGGATCCTAATGTGATCCTAACACATCTAGCCTACGGCCCAGTCTTACTAGGGCTCTTCTTCCTACCGCTATATAAAGGGGTCTACCCCCAGGTATAGGGACAACTACACACATTCATGCTTTTTCAGAGTCATTATCATGTAACTACGCTCTGACTTAAGCATCGGAGAGTTCTCCGCCGGGAACCCCACCCGGCGGTCACTCATTTTCTGTCTTGCAGGTCATCGGTCCAGGCTCGGGTTCCGCAACGTACGCGGGACATATTTTTAGCAGCAACATTTTGGCGCCATCCGTGGGACCCGCAAGCCTGGCCGACGACCTCAAGAAAAATCAAACAATCATTGTGCAAACAGCTAGTGACAACGCATCGGCACCACCAACATTGTGCCACCTTGCGGGTCCCGAGTGAATTGCCGTCACAGTGACAGAAAAATATAGGGTTCAAAATTTTCAAATATCAGTTTCTACCGTCAAGCAGGGCCGCCACCACCATCGCACCGGCGCAACTACCATAATCTCCCCAGACGCTGTCGTTCACCACGAACAGCAGCAGCGACGCCTCTAGGCAACCGCCACATCAACGAAGGTCGCCGCCGCGACAAAGGGTCAAAACCTAAACAAGTCAACGCTGCCAGTCGAACAGCCATCATCGTTGTGACGCTGCCGTCGCAACTGCAATGACGGAACAAGGAAAAAAGAAGGTGCCACCGCCGTCAACAGCATCCACGTGGGCAGCCCCACGTCCGCGCAACTATCACACTACCAGAGTCATCACCAACAGGGTCGCAGGCACCATAAACTGTCGACCACCGCCGCTAAGCTGCCAGAGCAGTTACACATCGAAAACGACAACCAAAAAAAAAAAAGGGAGAAGCAGAGATATGAAGATGAAGAACCATGGCAGCGCCGCCGGCCATGGGTCAGTACCCTAGCACCGCCACCGTGGCATCTCCTCTAGCAAGGTGACGGCGGCGCTTGTAGCCAAGCCACCTCCTTCAACCTCCCCTAGACAGGAGTCCCGTCGCTGCCAGCCGTCATCAATGGTCACCGCGACGTCATCCCCAACAGCCGTCTGCATCGGCGTCGCTCCATCTACCGCAATCAAGCAGCGATGATGCCACGCATAGCCAATAACGGCGCCACCTCGGTCACCCATGCTTCAGATCTGTGACCAACAAAGATGGCTCACCCTTGCCATCTGCGTACCACCATGACCAGCGATAGCCACAATCAGAGCCATCGTCGTCGTTGCGCCGCTACAGGCTTCCAGATCTGTGTCAACGTGGGTTGCGTTCAGCCCTCAATCGGAGCCACCGCGGCCACGATAAAGGCAACGCCGCTGTCCTCCACCGTCGCCGAGTCCTTCCTCTGCCAAGACGATGCCACTTCGCCTATACCGCGCCGACCGAGACTCCGGCATCACGCCGATAGAGCTCTGCCAAAAACAGTGGCGCTCTCGATCTGCCCCACCGTTGCACCACCACCTTACCGTTATGCCGTTGCCTTTCTACAACGGTCTGATCTGCCTCCATAGTCGTCGGTCGATCAAAGACAATGAGGGGCAAATGAAAAATCAGGTGATTTCTTTCCAAAATTATTAAGATTTTTACCTCATAAAAGGCATATTTAGATTTTAGACCCACAGGGTCTTCTTTATTCGATATATGCTAAACTGTTTAAAAACATTAAGGTTTTAACCTATCAAAAATGCATAATTATACTTTAGGCCCACGTGGTCTTATTTATTGAACATATGCCACAACTTTTAAGTGTATTAGATTTTTTTGCCTAGGAAAGTTGCATATTGATATTTAAGACCCTAAGAGTCTCCTTTATATGACAAGCCATGTATTTAACTCGAGTAAATGGTCTATTTAAATTCGATACCTAACTGAGCCTCATTTATTTAACATATGCTACACATTTTTTAAAGTGTGTGTGCCCATTTTATATTGCATGGCACGTCACTTAAAATAAAGCGACTATAGTTTTAGGCGCTAGCAAGCCTTTCGAAGGCTGCTTCTCGTACGCGCTTCTATATTACCTAGACCTATTTAATTTGTGATCTAGCATTGTCCAGTCACGTCAATAGATGCGAGTATATTACATGTCGTGTCTTACCGACTGTAATGATTTTTTTAAGCTCACCTGTGACACGCAGTGCAGCGTACCCTGTCAGCTAACCGACAAAGCCCCAATAGGGCTACGGTGTCTGAACACCACTCTTATTTCTGTGTTAAACACCGTTACATTTTTATATGCTTTATTGCTTCAAAGACTGTTTTTTCAGTCATGTACTTTTTCTTGTTGCAAGGGTTTATACTGTGCTCGTAAGCATCAACAATGACGCAAAAGCCACTTCACAAGCAAGGAACAAATTCACAGCACCCAGCAACTTAAGGGTTTTTACAGCAGTATCCTGCTGCCGAGCTCGGAATTATATATCCGGTCATACAGTGACCGACTATCAACGGTCAAACATTCACACTAGCGCATGCTACCAATGCAACTGGTGAATCAGAGCACTTTGCGCTCCATCTGCCCCCAAGGGCACGTATGGCGAGAACTCTAAGTTCTGTCCAGCCCCCCAGGGCATTTACATGAGCTACACGCTTCATACTCCCTCAAGGGCACATACGAGAATTCTAAGTTTCGTGCTCCATTAGCCTTCAAGGGTGCTTATCTGAACTCTATGTTCCACTAGCCCTCTAGGGCGGTCCCTCAAGGGATGAACACCCTCAAGGGTGACAGGATAGAGCTCAAGTTCTATCCGAACGGTTTAGCTATAGTTCTAACCCGTGAAACGGCAAAACCAAGTGGGAGTTCGTCACCCTACCCTGTTTTGTTAATTCAAAACCTGGCCGAGCGTGAGTGCGAGGCTTCTTTGCCAGCCCTTAGCTGACGATAAGGGTTCGCGTCAAAGTAAAACGCAAGCATGATGTGGTCAGCTCAAGCTAAAGAACACACACTTGCACAAAACAAACACCCTCCACATGAGAGGTGACCCCTCAAGGGGACATTCAAACACTTAGCACATGCAACAACTTGCATGCACAGCTATGTGTCCTCTCTCTAGAGAGGCTAATGTGGGGCACAACCTCTAATGGATCTCGAGATCCCATGATTCATCTTCCCAAAGATGATTCCGAGTAGCCTACTTAGGCGACATTCGAAAGACCTAGCTCTCAAGAGCTAGAGTTCTAGCATCCTACTCGGGCAAAGTTTCAAGGCTTAAGCTCCCAAGAGCTTCGGTCCGAGCACATGGAGTAGAGAAATATTATTACCCCTACAAGCGGATGGAGAATCCCTTACAAATCTGACGTGTGTCTCAAGACACCAGGTATAAACTTCCTCAGCTAAACATTTTGGCTAAGGAAGTGGGGGGCATATGATATACCTCAAATATAACTCTCAATAATTGGGAAATACCGGCAATCCTAGTTGAACTGGAAGACTGATAGTTATCTTATCAGAGATCATGACGTGATCCTTAAGGATCCTAATGCGATTCTAACACATCTAGCCTACGGCCCAGTCTTACTAGGGCTCTTCTTCCTACCGCTATATAAATGGGTCTACCCCCCCAGGTATAGGGACAACTACACACATTCATGCTTTTTCAGAGTCATTATCATGTAGCTGCGCTCTGACTTAAGCATCGGAGAATTCTCCGACGGGAACCTCACCCGGCGGTCACTCGTTTTCTGTCTTGCAGGTCATCGGTCCAGGCTCGGGTTCCGCAACGTACGCGGGACATATTTTTAGCAGCAACAGTAATAAAATGTGTGCCGAAGTTAGCAGGTGCTTTGATGAGTGCACGAGATATCAGAGCATGGTAGGCATTATATAGTGTGAGAAGGGAGCACAGCAGTGTTAAAGTCCAAAGGAGTGATATCAGGGATTCTACTCATCACCAACCAAAGCCGAATAAGGTGCGGTGCAACGTGGCTTTAGCGACAACACACTTTAGTAATGCAGTCAAAACAGCGTTGCTTATGTTCAACAACAGCGGGCTTGTCCGTTCTCTTCCTTCTAGACCCACTTTGCTCTTTGAAAAGGCTAAGAAAAATATTGAACTGTCGCATGTGATACTTAAGCACAAGCAGTAGTCAAAGTTTGTCCGACACAGCTTGTGTTTATGACACTTTTGCCATGCAAAATAAATTATGTAGCCCATTTCTTCTATTTGTTATTGCATGTGTGGTTCAGCCAAAGGTATTAGTTTGTGTGAAGTTTGAAATCGAAGGTGAGGGTGACGACATGCCTCAAACCTTCTACCTTGACCGCGTAATTAGCTTACATTAATCAGTACTACTTTTCATTTTATCTTAGTTTATGTTCATTCCGATCTTCTAGATGACAAAGAATCTAGCTAGGTTATGTTTGCCGGCAAACTTTAGTGAAAGAGTATCAGCCAAGTCATGTAATAGAGCACCTTTAATTTTATAAGGTAACGCATTGTTTGCCCTCAATGACAAATCACAATCAATTTATAAGCAAAATGCTACAATTACTTAAATATGTTGATTTTTTTTTTGGCTCTCTCTCCGAGGACTTTTCTACATATAGAAACTAAATCCTACTTATGATTAAAAACATAAAGAAATTAAGTGCACCCGAAAAGACAGCCTCAAGGTATAGCTTATTTTATCCGGAAATGAGGGAGGGCCGATGGGATGTGCTCGCCTTTCTTCTTGTTAGCTTCATAATATTCAGCGCATATGAAGTCCCTGTATAATGCTGGATTCTTATTGGAGACAATCTCTTTTATCGGTGCAAAAGGCTGCGAAGACGCTCTACCGCTTGGCATGAAGAAACATGCAACTGATATCCTTGGTCCGACAGCTTGAGCCAGCACTCGGTGCTCGACACTCTTGAACTTGTCGTTACTGATAATCTAACAAAGAGTTGATGCATGACAAAAGTTAGCAACTGAGAGTCATTACGTTTTTGCTTGTGTGAGAAAATGAATTGAAACTCGTGTATATACCTGCATGAGATCCCCAATATTTGCTATTAATGCTCCGCGAACTGGAGGAACGTCAACCCACTGATTTTGGTGAACGATTTGGAGACCACCAATGCTATCTTGCATGAGTAGAGTCAAGAAAGTGGTGTCTGAGTGCTTGGCCGTGCCAAATGTCAGTTCTGGCTCCGGGCATACAGGGTAGTAGAGGCAAGCCAGTGCTTGACTTTTCATGCATTCCATGCGCGATAGATAGTCGCGGCCTAGTCCTAGTGCTTCTGACAATAACTCGGCCATCGTCTCCCTCAGTTCCATCATGCATTTCGAATACTCTTGCACTTCTTTTCTGCAGACAAATGCATAAAGCTTTGTAAGCTTGTTAATTTTCGTGATAAGAAAATGATACATAACCTTATGATATGTGCTTATCGTATGAATCTCGATTCTCTGCTATAACAACACTTCTCGAGAAAAAGCTGATGTTTTGAAAGGGTTAAAGCATTCAACTGAGAGCGAAGAGATTCTCATAAGAGTTATTTGTTGAAGTGTAAAAGTTGACATGTTCCCGATGTCAGATTATATTCTAAAAAGACGAAGGTAGGTCACCTCCTTAGCTGCAAGTTATTTTAGGTACTTTAGACTTATACAATTGCTGTGGTTTCTAGCTACAGCAGAAACCTAAATCTTTCTCCTACCCCTTTTTCAAGATACAACAAAATAAACTAATAATATGTGTTCTACAAAAAGCTTGTTACCTGCAAACCTGGGGAATGGCTTGAGGGTCAAGAGTGTCATCCCGGAAAACGCAAGTTAACAAATCTCTCCAACAAGCAGGATCAAAGTCACCTAGAGAGACATTGCTGTTGAACCTCACACTTCGCTTACTATCTGAGGAATACAGGTGCATTTTGTCCTCCTGGGGTTGCTCATGAAATCGTCGGATGCCATCCAACATGGCATCCATGATCCTGAGCGGAACTCCATGGTTCACAATTCGGAAGAAGCCCCACTCCTCTGATGCCTTCCGAATCTCATCCACAATTTCCCTTCTCCGTGCACCGCCACTGCCACTTTCCAAGCCAGTGAAATCAATGGTTGGCAACTGGACTGTGTCGTTGCACGGCGGTGAGGGGTGGTTCAAAGTCTCTGGCCGGTGGACGAAGAGTTTGGGGAGCTTCACGACCCCAGCATCTACAAGCCCTTTGACACCGGCTTTGGTTTCGTCGAACGCCTTCACTTCATTGGCCCATTCATAATGTCCATCACTGGAGAGAGTCGCCATAGCAATAGAAACTATAGAATACAGCTAGGATCTGTGTTTAGGAGTAGAGGAATAGTATCAAACTGTTCTTGATGAGTGCATGAAATATGGAGACCAAGCGGCCCATTATATAGAGCTGGAATGGGAGTGGGATCTCTCAAAGTCCAATATCAGAGGACTTTTATAACAATATAACTCTAAGTCAGTGCCGGCAATTTAAATCAAAACTATACTGCACAATCTCAATTTTGACACGGATCACAAGTCTCTAATGACTCTTATCACAAGTGGAGTGCTATAGGCCTCTTAACTAAAAAACAAATTTGATAAATGCTTCAAAATTGTTTGACACCATATTGAGAACATATTTCGGCCGCACATGCATAGACCTGCTCTCCAAATTCCTTACGCTCTAAATTATTATCACATCTATAATCACTAAGAAACGTACTGATATAGAATTCATTAATATATTACTTTTGGCTTAACTCAACGCCAACCAAAATGGCCTCATGAGCTGGGAAATCAGCAAGTTCAACCTGTTCAACAAAAGTTGGCTTGGCTAACGCCTAGTTAAGAAACCAAATTTGGTGTATACAACACACATTCTGAACAAAGTATTTTAGTCATAACCCGGTTATCCCGCGAACGAAGAAAATGGACAAAAACCAAATAACTATCTAATATTTTACTTAAAGACTCTCTGAACGACAATTTTGTCTAATCAAAGATGACTGGGGCTTGGACTTGAACTACAATACGAAGGTAGCCCTACCTACTTATTGCATAAGCACCCCGGTTTCAGTATAGGGGCTAATCAAGAGTTGAAGAACCAATTCATAGCAAGTTTTCATTGGGACAACGTGACATAATTTTGATTTAAGGAAGGCCGGTGAAAAACTTACGTCAAATTGGTTGCATGGGTTGTAGATACCAAACGCTTCATTGTGAATTTCTCTTCTTGCGCCGTCGTTCAATTGGTGATTCGTTCCAATTGTCTTGTGATCGTAAGTAAAATATCATTAAGTTTTTTAAGTTTAAAAATAAATTCAATTAATGACTGTATTGTGTCATAATATCACTTGTGTCCATTGACAAAAGATAACGTTCAAGACATAAAATTTTTACAAAAAGACTTGCTATTTTCTCCCTTTTCTCGTACATCTCACTTGTACCTAAATCAACTCCCACCATCTACCATGGAGACCACCGACACCACAGCCACCCCAAACACCACTGACTATGACCTCCGCACACCACCACATCGCCAACAGCCTTTCTTCCTACACCATTTAAGTCCCTAAATCACACACACACACACACACACACACAGAACCACCAACCTCATGCATCTTTTTGCTTGCAACAAATTATTAGGCGAGTCCTTAATACGGGGCTCCAAGGGAATAAATACCTCACTTCCTTTTCTGGGTATCTCGTTTCTCTATCGGATGAAGAGAAGAAAGTGGACATACACATGCCAGGAGAGAAGAATACTGAATACCAATTCTTCAACACTGTTACCCGCCAGCTTACCTGGTTAAAGTGATTTGGTCAATTGCTCCTTATAAAGAAAGCCAGAAGTTGCAGCAAACAGAGGCTGCTACTTCACAAAAGCAATTTCAATCGCCATTTTGCATGCATTACATTTATCGTCCCCTTTTGTTCAAATAAAGAGTAACACTCATCAAAGCTCAACGGCTATGACACAACACACACCAGACACTTGCACATAACATAGAGTGATCTGTGTGCACACACCCCACATAGGTAATGTGTGTCCAGAGTGTGTATGTGCGCAAATGAAGATCCGAATGTGTGTGAGCGCGTGGAAAATTGGAAGAAAGTGAAGGAGGCACCGAAGGAAGTACGAATCGTTGTTAAGGCCTAAGGGTGGTGGTTGGTTGTCGTTGTTGAGTTACGATTACAGACCCTAACAATGGAAGAATCTCATACAATTTGTTCACATTTTGAATAAGGGTCTCCATAAGTAGCAAGAAATTTTGCTCATAATTACCTGAAAGTTAATTTATTGTCGGCAAATCAAGTCTATGTGTCACCACAACTACATCGTTTTGAGTAACCCATTCCCATGTAATCATTTCTTCCCCTCCTCATTGCCTTCTCTTCTTTCTCACCTCTTTTTGGACAGAGACACACCTCCCTATCCCCTTCTTGCCGCTCACCATCACTGCCACACGATTACACAACTCTCAGTCATCACAGCTATTACAATTCCTATACCTATCATATCTGCCACGTGAGATGTCAAATTGGTGACCTAATACGACACATCTAGAAAGTTCTTTATCTTCCGCTCTTTAGACATAAATGAAACCAAGATACGTGTTTCTTGTTAGATGTACCCACATAATCAAACTTTGATTTGCGCGCCTTCATCGGATTAAGGCAGCGGAACAGTGTTTCAAGCGACCTGTTAACTGGAGGAGAGAATACAGATCCAGTGGAAAGATTATTGAAGAGAAATGAATGAAGTGGTAATGGCCGGTCAGGCATGGACGGAAGCTGAAGAAGAAGGTGGACGCAGGAACGGAGGGGCCGGTAGAAGACGAAGAAAACGAGAGAAACTAGTCAGAACGGAACTGATTTTATAATTTTTTTGTCAAAACGTTGTCGTTTCCATGTTGTAGGTTCGAGTGGTGGATGGAGGAAATCTCCACCCAGCCAGCCCCGGCCTCTCTCGTATCACAAAAATGTACCTTAAATAGTCCTTAAATGAACCCAAACTAATTGATTATCATTTCTTTATCAAAAAATCTGAAAACCTTCGACTAGGTCACTTTAATTTATTTTGTCACTAAAAGAAAAAGAAGTTTTTTTTCCCTTCTAAAAATACAATAAAAACCATTAAAATAGAGTGTGGCTAAGCTACACCTTTTTTGATTGAATTCACACCTTTTAGTCACTAAAGGGTTTAGAAGTATCACAAACATCCCTTTGAATCAGCAATAAAAAAGCCAGAACTTAACAAAAAATGACGTGAACTAAATCTCACCGATAGAATATTCATACGATTGCAAGATTCACTGTTCGCATAATTTTATATTATTGGCAAACTTAACGTCCGTGAGATTGAGATATTCAACTAGAACACATGGAACCTTGTGGGATATAACTTGTTACTATCTTATACATATATATATTACTTATTAAGTCAAAACTTAATTTAATATAACACATTTTTGGTGTTACATAACTAACAACTTACAATGATGACACGTGACATTTCAAATAATATTTTAAAAAATAACACAAAATAAGAATCTCAATTCGTAAGTAACTACCTAAAAAAATATGTTTAGTTTTCACAAGTTAAAATTCATCAGAAAATTTAGTTAAAATTAAATTTAAAGACCAAGTTTGATATGATAATAATATTTTGCTAATTTATTTTAAACACGTATGGTTAACTTATTTTTCTATAATTTAAGATTCATTTTACTGAATATAACACTAAACACGTATACGTGATGTTTGATTTTTTTTTTAAAACTAAATTTATACTATATATTAATGCAGTGATCTTTACTTATTAAGGAAAAACATAGTTTTGTTTAACACCTTTTTGATAAAAATAAAAATCTTTATTAGTAAGTAGCTACCTATAAAAATATGTTTAGTTTTCACAAGTTAAAATTCATCAAGAAATATAATTAAAAAAAATTTAAAAGGCCAAGTTTAATACGATAATAATATTTCACTAACTTATTTTTTAGACACGTATGGCTAACTTATTTTTCTGTTATTCTTTTTCCTGAATATGACAATAAACACGTATACGTGATGTTTGATTTTCTTATAGTAAAATTTGTACTATTAATTTATTTTCGCACACGAATCGCGGGTGCTACTGTCACTCCTCGGATTATCTGTAAATACAGTTAGCAGCATTCTTGTGTATTTACTTTTAGAAGTTGTGACCAAAATACTTTTAAAATGGGTCCTTAGTGGAGACAGTTGCCATAGTAATAGTAAGTCTACAATGCAGCTGGATCTGTGTAGTGGTGTACTGGAGTAAAATTTTATATATGTGTTGAAACGATTACAACATTCATCGTGCTACCACGTAACACGTAATGGGTTCGAAAACATACCGTACGAAGTCTCCGAAAATTCCGACGTAGGATCCTTGTTGTTACGAGCCTCCAACACGCTTGATCTTTTTCGCAGGTACGAAAACGGCTACTAGAGTCGAGTTCTTCGTCCACGAACCAAATCCTAGAGCTTGGTGATTGCTCTAGAGAGAGTGCTATAGAGAGGATTATTACTATTGACTTCCTTGATTTATTGGGATATCTCTAGCCTTTATATAGAGATACAATTAGAGACTGACTTTACCTCCAACTCTTAGGAGATAAAGATGTATTTACCTCAAACACTTAGGAGAAATATCCTCTAATTAACTGTAATTATCCAGACTAACAAATACACATTATCTGTTAGTGGGCGGATAATGGGTCCATTGACCCAATTTATTAACAGCTCCCACTCGCCCACACACAGGGCAAATAAATCGTAGTCCCTCTTTATCTCTCGTCCACTCATCTCCTCATACAGGAAATGGAACGTGCGACCTACGAGAAAGGATGTCCAGTTGAGGAGTATTGTATTAAGTTATCACCAAACTAACACAATACATCACTCCAATAAATCTCGTATGTACCCCAGATAGTTCAACTACACCAGATTAAACACTCTCAAATCCCTCATAATGAGCAGTGTTAAACCTCTCATATGTTATGTATTCATGACTCATATCGAAACGAAAATCGACAAAGTCGCCCGGGCTATGAATCACACAACATGATGTAATATTGAACTTTCTTCCCAAAGCCCTCATGTCATTCCAATTAGACCCAACCGCTTTCCTAGACATGCCCCGCGAGACCGCATCATCCATGATCCAAGGGTACATGCTAAAGTAGCGACATTGAGTATCCTCTTCATGACATAGTCTAAGGTGAAAAGGGTACTATATAGGATCAAAAAATTTCGATCCAAGTGGCTCACACAGTGACGAAGCAGGGATTCATTCGTCACTCCCACTGTCGGTCTGCATTTAGCACATGCAGTATGATTTGCATGCTATGGCGTAACCCGCAAGGGCGTGTCACATAAATGTATAATAAATACGCCATACGAATCTAAGTCTAGTCGCTGTACAAGCGCCTAACCTGAGTTTTTCAGCCCAGTCACTCTCATAGTGCCTGCCTGAAATCTCACATTCGGCTGTAAACAGGCTACATAGAGTTGTGGAGATACTCTATGATCGACCTACATTTTTAGGTCTCATCTTAGCTCCAACTAAGGCGACATGTTTGCTTTATAAGCTGTATCATCTTATTCGCCCACTTGGCGCTTAAGACAATTATGTCTCATCTTGCTCGCTATCTTAGCGCCAAGGTGAATTACCCGTGTGAGTGGGTCAATTCGAGCCTGGTGACACTCTCAATAAGGATGTATATGTAATCACAAAGATTATCCATTCATTCCAAAATAAACTCAAATCAAGGAATGAAAATTTAATGTAATAAATAATGTCAAGTACATAAGATGCCATAAACATATCAAAACCTACGTAGTCCCATACTCCTAATGTGAGAAAGGAAAACATCTCTAGCAATGGGCTTGGTCAAAGGATCAGCCACCATTCTGCCAGTAGGTATATGTTTCATGGACACCTCTCCTTGCGCAACTAAAGTTCTAATGAAGTGATAACGAAGGCCTATGTGTTTGGCCTTCCCATGATATTTGGGGTCCTTTACAAAATCTAGGGCAGCTGTATTGTCACAGTGAACAGTGACAGCCTCATCTGCATGAGCTGTAACCCCTAAAGACTGTAAGAATGACCTCAACCAAACAGCTTCCTGGACTGCTGCTGAACAAGCAACATACTCCGACTCCATCGTGGATAGGGCGATGCAAGTCTGTTTCTTGCTGCACCAAGAGATAGCTCCACCTCCTAGTATGAATGCATAACCTGAAGTGGATCTGCGCTCATCTCTATCACCACCCCAATCAGCATCGCTGTATCCTCTCAGTCTCAAGTCTCCACCATGATAACACAGGACGAGATCAGCGGTTCCACGCAAGTATCGAAGGATCCTCTTCACCGCATTCCAATGAGCGGGTCCAGGATTACTCTGATAACGACTCACCATTCCAACGGCATAGCAGATGTCTGGACGCGTACACAGCATAGCGTACATCAGACTTCCTACTGCAGCCGCGTAAGGCACTTTGGACATCCGATTCTTTTCCTCATCATTCTTTGGGCATTGGTCTGTGGTTAAAGTACACGCCTTGTCCATTGGAGTGTCTATGGGTTTTGAGTTATGCATACGAAATCGTTCAATGACTTTCTTGATGTATGTCTCTTGAGACAAACCGAGAAGTCTCTTTGGACGATCACGTATGATTTTAACCCCGAGCACATAATTAGCTTCTCCCATGTCCTTCATCTCAAAAGTTGAGGACAACCACTGCTTAGTGGCGACAATGGAACTCATGTCATCCACATACAAAGAAAGGATTAGAATATTTTTCTTGGATCGTTTTACGTAAACGCAATGGTCTTGTTCAATCATTTCAAAACCTATAGAGGTAATGGCATGATGAAACCTAAAGTACCACTGCCTAGACGATTGTTTGAGACCATATATAGAACGTTTGAGACGGCAAACTTTGCGCTCATGTCCCTTGACTTCAAAACCCTCAGGTTGAGCCATATAAATCTCTTCGTCTAGTTCTCCATTGAGAAACGCAGTCTTAACATCCATATGAAAAAGTTCTAAATCCTGCTGGGCGACAATAGCTAGGATCAAGCGAATTGAAGCAAATCTCACCACTGGGGAGAAAGTATCTTCATAGTCCACACCCCGCAGTTGGGTATAGCCTTTCGCCACAAGACGTGCCTTATACTTGTCGATTAACCCATCTACCTTGCGCTTGACTTTAAAAACCCACTTGTTTCCAATAGTCTTGCGCCCTGGCGGAAGGTCAATCAACTCCCAGACTCGATTCTTTTCCATTGAGCTTAACTCATCCTTCATTGCAGCCATCCACTCATTTCTAGCAGATGAAGATAAGGCTTCTTCCACAGAAGTAGGCTCGTCTTCATCATTTGGAGTGCACATAAGAATTTCTCCGTCAATCTCAAAACGACGACGTGGAACTCTTCCTCGTGCACCTCTACGCAGTTGAGAATCTTGTTGACCTAATGGTCCTTGTGGTGTGCTCCCACTGTCTGGGATACTCCCACTAGGTTGAAGGTCACTTACACTATCTTCAGCGACAACCGGATGAGGAACTAATTCCCCACCTTCGCTTGAAGATGGTAAAGTGGGTTCAACCTCCTCTAACTCATAGAGGTCAAGATTCTTACTCGCATCTCCAATGCTAGGAAAATCACTCTCTATGAAATCGACATCACGAGACTCTATTTCAGTCCTTCCACCATTTGGATGTTCACCATACATTACATAGCCTTTAGAGTTTTCAGAATACCTTAGAAAGATACTCTTCTTTGCTCTAGGCCCTAGTTTCCCATACTTATGAGAAGTACTGTGAACATAACCTGCTGAGCCCCATGGGCGCAAGTTATCCAAATTTGGCTTTTGGCCATTCCAAAGCTCATAAGGGGTGGATTTGACTGACTGTGAAGGCACACGATTAAGTATATAGGCTGCAGTCAAAAGGGCATCCCCCCAAAAAGATATTGGAAGGTTTGCTTGCGCCATCATAGACCTAACCATGTCTAACAATGTTCTATTCCTTCTTTCCGCAACACCATTTTGTTGTGGAGTATTAGGAATAGTAAGTTGCCTGCGTATCCCCTTTTCCTCACAAAACTTCTTGAAGTGATCTGACAAATATTCGCGTCCTCGGTCAGTGCGAAGAGTTTTTAAATTCTTCTCTTTCTGATTCTCAACCTCAGCTACAAAGCGTTTGAAACAGTCCAAAGCTTCGTAGCGGTGAGATATCAGATACACATAACCATATCGCGTATAATCGTCTATCAGTGTAAGGAAATAAGAGGCGCCATGGCGTGCCTTTACACTCATAGGTCCGCATATATCAGAGTGAACTAGCTCAAGTGGTTGAGTTGCTCTCACAGCCTTTCCAAAAGGCTTCCTGCATGCTTTACCGGCCAAACAAGCCTCACAAGTTTGTAGATTGACTTTTGCGAGTGGGCCTAAAAGGCCTTCTCTAGCCAAACGAGTCATTCTATCTTGGCCTATGTGGCCCAGTCTTGCATGCCAGGTGGTAGAATCATTCACAATATTATCATTCACCACATAAGAATAAGAAGACTGAGAATCAATTAAATCCAATTGAAAAAGACTATCCATGCGAAAACCATGTCCGAACAAAACATCATCCAAAAAAATGTCCAACTTATTACCCCTAAAAATAAAGGAAAAACCACTGTCTAATAAAGCAGTAACTGAAAGTAGATTAAGCCGAACTGTGGGTGCATATCGCACATCCTCTAGAATCAATGTGCGCCCAGTGCGCAACTTGAGCTGGTAAGAACCAACCCCTAGCACCTCTTCGGAGCTATTGTTTCCCATGAAGATATGTTTGCTTCCCGCTGGAATCCGGTGATAATCTACGAACCCCTCTCGATCACGTGCTACATGTTTTGTTGCACCTGTATCCACAAACCACACAGGTTGGGAATGAGCAACCATCACATGTGAGGAAACATATAACTGAGAGAGAGATTCTGAAAGTACCTTCTTCGGCTCAGTGCAATCACGAGCGAAGTGTCCTTTCTGTTGACAGTTGAAGCATTTAACTTTAGACAGATCCTTTTTCCCACCACGTTTTCCTCTCTTGCGTTTCTTCATTTTCCCTTCCTTTGGCGCAGAAGTGCTAGCCTCGCCTTTCTTACCTTTCTTACTTTGTCTTCCGCGCTTGCCATTTGCATTGCGCGATCCCCCTTGGGCGACATAAGCAAGGGTCTTGTCAGCATCTCGAGTCTCGTCCTCAAGGATGACATGCTGTGAAACATCAGAAAAGTTCTTGATGTTTTCACTGTGGGTCAATATCTGTTTCATATTGGCCCACGAGGCAGGAAGGGACCTTATGACAGCTCTGACTTGCTGCTCATCTGTGAGCGCATGGCCAGCATCCCTTAGCTTACCAATCATATTGGACATCATCCTTAGATGTTCACTCATGGTATGTTTAGGGTCTTTTGTGTACTCCTCAAACTTAATCACAAGGCTACGAAGCCGCGTAGTTGAGGTTCCACCAAAAGAGAACTTGAGCTGCTCCCATAAAGCTTTGCAAGTTGGAAGTTCATCATACTGCCCGATTAGATCATTTTGCAAGCTGCTCAACAAGGTGTAGCGCGCACTACGATCTTTCTGATTCCATTTCTGGTAGGCAGTGTGGTCTCTTAGGGGTTGCGCCTCAGTTGGCGCGACCATCTCCTTGGTCAAGTGCTCCTCGAGCTCTTGTTCGTTCAGCATGAATTTCATCTTTTTGTGCCAAACGTCATAATTATCTCCGTTAAGTTTCTCACCCTTAACGAGATCAGCTATGACATTCTTGGTGGCCATTATATTCACTACATTAGATTGCGCAAGGAAAAGACATTAATTATACATCCTTCTATTTATTTCAAAAAATTCAAATGAAAAACATAATCCTTCCTCACATCATGAAATCGAAAATCTGCTAAGCTCGTAATCATCTCCCATGTATGTGAGTTGGGAAAAATATTTTTCAAGTAATTTTTCGCAATAAATTTCATCATCATATAAGCCACAATATAATAAATCATCCACATGATAATTTAGAACAATATAAAATTGCACCATGCAATAAAGTGTGCAAGGACTCCATTGAGCCTATTGGCATTCTAATAACTTATGCTAAGAAAATTCTGTCTTGAATAATGTGCGTGCGAAATTACATCCCCGTACAAGGCTTTCTGGAAATATACAGGGAAATAGTAGAATACAACATCTTTGAGAATCCTACTACAAACTACTCCAATAAAACAAATGGAGATGCCGCACAGCACATTATTCTCAAAAGAATTTTCTTAAAGCAAGAGTAAACACATAAACATAAGTTTCTTTAGAATGCCAATCTAGTATCCATCCATTTAACCTAAAACTAGCATGCTCAAATAACAAGTTAAAGGGTAGTAAAATGGATGAATATGCCACATTCTCCTTCCAAGGAAAACGGGCGTAAGGCCTTGAAATTAGGTTTAAAAAGAAATGTGGGCTTACCAAAAGCCTAACAAATATACCTCAGAAGTATATTTAAACCATAACACAAATCAAGGCAAGCATGTAACAAATTAGACATAATTTATCTATGTCATATAACTCTCCAAAAATATTTATTGCTACTCACGAAGTGCAAAAAATAATATTTACGCATTATTCGTATTTTTGGGAACCACAAAAATACTCACAAATGACCAAAAACTGAGAGATAAATCCTAAAAAATTGGCAAACAGTAAATTTATCCTTAATATGCCCTCTGGAATTAAAGAAAAATTCTGTGTGTATAAAACAAAATTTTAAAGCTAATTTTCCATAGAAAAAATCGTTTAAAAATTAAACTGAATACACACAGAGGGTATAAAAGTAAATTTAACACCACAAAAACTTACAGAAGCGACTACAAGGCTTCACGCGCCGGCGGTGGGTCCAAAAATGGCCGGTAACAGCCTTCACGCGCCGCCATGCGTGTGGGGCAGCATCTGTGTTCTGGCAGGCGCGTGAGTAGCACGCGCGCGTGGGCGCGTGGCGCGTGGCGCGTTGCAGCAGCCTTGGCTGCGCGCGCGTGGCGGCGCGTGACAGCGCGGCTTGACGCGTGGTGCCCTTCTGCGGCTCGGCTTGAGGGCGTGGCGCGCGTCGGCGGCTCGGCTTGAGCGCGTGGAGCGCGTGTAACACTGTTCATCTTCTTCATTAAACCCTAATTTTTTTCAGCGCCGCCATGTCGCGATGCCAACTTTTTAAGGCCATATCTCTCTCGTTTTTAAGCCAAATAATGCGTACGATATATCGTTGGAAAGCTTATACGACATAGATTAATTATGTACCAACCGATCATGATAAAAATAGAATATCATGCTCCAAATTTGAGTCCCAAAACTCGAAAAAACCACAGTTTTCTTGAAAAATAAAATCGTGATTTCTCACAAACCATGCATCCAAAAATCACGAAATTTTATGGAGTTCATCCTCAACCATAGGAGAACAAAACTATATAATTATTTTTCAGAAAACATGCTCAATAAATTTTGAATTTTTGTAATGGGTCTCGTTCATGTATCCGGAAAAAATCGCAACATGCACATAATTTAATCTAGCATGTTAAAGGCGAATCAACAAGTAATCATGCTCTGATACCAATGTTGAAACGATTACAACATTCATCGTGCTACCACGTAACACGTAATGGGTTCGAAAACATACCGTACGAAGTCTCCGAAAATTTCGACGTAGGATCCTTGTTGTTACGAGCCTCCAACACGCTTGATCTTTTTCGCAGGTACGAAAACGGCTACTAGAGTCGAGTTCTTCGTCCACGAACCAAATCCTAGAGCTTGGTGATTGCTCTAGAGAGAGTGCTATAGAGAGAGGATTATTACTATTGACTTCCTTGATTTATTGGGATATCTCTAGCCTTTATATAGAGATACAATTAGAGACTGGCTTTACCTCCAACTCTTAGGAGATAAAGATGTATTTACCTCAAACACTTAGGAGATAAATATCCTCTAATTAACTGTAATTATCCAGACTAACAAATACACATTATCTGTTAGTGGGCGGATAATGGGTCCATTGACCCAATTTATTAACAATATGTATATTCTGCATATATGTATGTCAAGCTATTTTTGATGAGTGCATGAAATAAGACAACCAAGCAACACAATACAGAGCTGGAATGGGTGTGAGACCTCTCAATAGTGCAATATCGGGAATTCTTTTATCATGAGTTTCGTTTTTAAAGAGTGACTGATCTCTTCAGGCGGTTGTTTACTGTTTAGCAACTACAGCAAAGACTGTTAGCGGTGATTGCTATCTATATTTGGAGACCGAAAACTACTCAATGAGAATCAAAGTGGAGTCTTTATAGACTTGGTGTTTTGTAGTGGGTGATAATCCGTGGTTGCCATTGAATAGGTTGGAAGAGCTTTTCGATGGGTGAAAGCGGGTATATTTACTCCTGCCATCTCGCTAATCCCATGCTAGGCTTCTTGTTGTCCTTTCAACCACTTAAGAGTCAGGCTGCCCAACCACTTAAGGAAGGCATGGGCCTCTAGAAGAAAAGAAGGCTCCTCCTTCTCTCCACTTTCTCTCTTTAGAAGAACCTCCTTCTACTACTCTGATGCCGCCGGGGAGGGGGTTGAGATGCTCTTCCTCCCCTCTCCCCCAGCACCCCTCTCTCTCCTTCTCAGTTTCTAGCCTCCCCTGACCATACTTTCCTCTCAAGCCCAGCCATCATCAGTTTCGTAGCCAGCTGACCACTTGCTGCCATCGGAGTGGTTCTCGCTTGATCGCTTCTCAGGCCCGGCCCCTTATACGACGACGTCATTGCCCCCCACCATGGATTCCAAGATCAAGCTCTCGACTTCTCTCTCCATGGCCTCCAGTTTTACTTTATTTCTCTCTTCCAATTTTCAGTTTCATTTTATTCCAAGTGGAAGTGTAGCTAGATCTGGGTTTTGATTTTTTGTTGTTGATTTCTTCTCTGTTTTTATTCTTGTTTGATTTTGGTCCTGTTTCTCCCTTCTTGCTTCTGTTCTTCTAGGGGCGTAGGGGGTGGGGTGGGGTGGGGGGATAGGGGGCGAGGAGAATGGGTTTGTTGGGTGGAATCTGTTAGTGTTGTTTTCTCTTTTTTGTTAGATCTTTTTGTGTTTGTGAGGAGATGGGGAAAGAGTTAGAGGTCGGGAAGATGGTCGGGGAAGTGGGGTGCGGAAATTGGATCTTTTGGCTTGTGAAGAACTGTGGCTTTGACGGTGCTGTTTCAGGTTTTCGCCGGATTTTGCTGAAGTGGTGCAATGCAGTTCATTGGATTTGCAGCGGTGGTGCATGTTGAAAGGACTGGATATGACTTTATGTTCCGTCACAGAAAGTCTTGGATGTTGGGCTGAGAGTTAGTATTGGGTAGGACTTAATTACTCTTTTTGACCTTAGAGAGGACTAGAATAAATTTATTTTATTTTAATATTTATAGTAAAAAAATAAGTATAGTACTTTTAGATCATCGTGTAGATTTATCTGGTCTTCTTATAAAATAGTTTAGCTACTCATGTAACTAAGAAGATGTAGCACTTCAGGAAAGTAACTTACCTACTCTTATAACTTGATTTGCATATGTATATCATCATTTTCCTGATTAACTTAAAAAAAAAAACCAAAGGATTGCTGCCAGAATCTCAAAACTACACTTCACAATATCAAGTTTAAGGCATAAACGACAAGTCTCTAGTGACTTTTTTCCCAAATGGGATGCCGAAAAAAATTCGATAATGATCTCAGGCCAATTCTTTGAAATTGTTTGACATAAAGTGCAGGGAGTGCTTTATGTGTGTTTAGTTTCTCGTCTTTGTGTTTATCATTCGTTGGGCCTCCTCATGGATGGGATCTAGAACCGGCTTTGTTGCTTGTGGTTGAGGTGGAACCCTGCGATGGGCCTCGAAGCGTGGTATGCGTATGTGTATTGAGAAT
Source organism: Escallonia herrerae (assembly GCA_033070095.1). Taxonomy (NCBI): domain Eukaryota; kingdom Viridiplantae; phylum Streptophyta; class Magnoliopsida; order Escalloniales; family Escalloniaceae; genus Escallonia; species Escallonia herrerae. The sequence goes on along the minus strand of JAVXUP010004086.1, from coordinate 10,079 downwards.
GTCAGTCTCGATTTGGTGGGCTGTACGGCTGCAAAAAAGGGTTGGTGGGTTATTTCTCCATCTAGGTTTGTGGCTCTGGCCGGTGGGTGTCTACCGGAGTAGTGGAGCCTAGGGGTTGTTGTGGACTTGTGGGGCCTATTTTTGTTTGGAGTTGGAAAGGGTTGGAGGTGAGTCCGATGAGTGGTGGTCTTTTGTGGTAGGCATTCATGCTGTACTGGAATAACGATGGTAGGAGCTTCGGAGATGCAATCGCCGACGGTGACTTGCGCTGCTGCGTATAAGCATGGCCTTGCCTGGTGGTCTTGGGGCATGGGTCTTGGCAGGGAGAACTGTCAGGTTCCTAAAAGGGGTTGATTTGTTGGTGCCTATTTTCAGTATTTTGTGGCCACGTGCTTATCTTGGACCGCGTTTAAAAATTATTTTGTTTTTTTTTTATTTTGTAAATTAGAAAAAAAAAAAAACTCTTTTGGCTCACAATATTTGATTTTTTTTTCCTTCAATTTTTAATATAAAGTTGTTCTTGAAAATTCTCATTTTGGAGTTTTGGGTTTCCAGTTTTTGTTTTGAGACCATCATCACCACCACCCCCTATTGCCACAGCCACTGGCCCTTGTCTCCTGTCAGCCACCGTCGCCTGCCACCCTGCCGGCCACTATCACGTCCCATCACCGCAATTGCAATTACCACCAAAGAAAAAATTTAAAATAAAAACTAAATAATCAAACACCAATTTGTTTTTGTAAAAAATAAAAACTAAACTGATTTTGATTTTAGTTTTTTAGAAACAGAAAACTAAAAAACTGTAAGTGATTTCAAACATACCCTTGGTTGTTGGTTATTGTTGGTCTTTATACGATGTTACCTTTTTATAATAAACTATTCTGTTCATCTCACATAATTTGATCAACGTTTTTTTACACTAGATTAAGGATTTATGTGATATATATTTTTTCATTCTACCCTTTAGAGAAAGAAGGGGAAGGAACAAACTTTGGCTCTTATCCAGGTTGTAAAAGTCTTCCTACAATCCCGTGTATAATAATAATTAATAGTCGCTAAATATTTTTAATCTATTTTCTTCTAACACTTTTAGCAACATTTCTTAACAGCATCTTTTTAGCGTCACTAAATAAAAGTCACTGAAATATTTAGAGACTATTAATTATGGCTATATAATTAAGGGATAGGAAGAAAATTCCTTCAATTGAGGGAGCAACTAAATTTTTTCTGAAGGGAAGGAAAGAGAAGGGAAGTAGTCCGGAGAGAGAAAATATGTTAGTAGAGTATTAAAGAGAGAAATGAATAAAAAAAGGGTAAGAAAGTAGATTATGAGAGAGAAAATGAGTTGACGTAGAGAAAAAATAGAATAAAAAGTAAAAAAAGGTAAGCATGTAAAAATATTTATAAAATCTTTCTTAATTTGAAAAGTGAGCAATTCTTATGGGACGATCCTGAAATAAAAAAATTATTAATTTTTTATAGAACGGAAGGAGTATATGTTTTCTTTATTAGATGGAAATATCATCTGGTACATGTTACTGTCTATTTCCTTAACCTTTTATACACTTGATTGATATATCTCAACTTCTCACGGTGCTCTACATATATAAATAATTTCATTATTAGAAATTAAAAAAAAAAACTCTACCAGTCAAATGGCGACATAAGCTGTGAAGTCAGCTAACTCCACACTATTCAACAAAAGTGGGCTTTGCTAATGCCTTGTACAACTGAATTTGGTCCATAAAACTCACATTCTGAATAAATTTTGTAGTCTGAAGCCTTGTCATCTTATGGAAATCAAGAAAAAGTACAACAGCAGAATAACTATCAAATACTGCACTTGTAAAATTTTTAAAAACTTCTGTATTTTATGGTTAAATTAGAGGCAACTTGGAGCTAAGCTGTAACTTTTTTTCAAGAATAATAAGAATTGCAAATTATATTGTCAACCAATATGAGGATTCAAACTGAAAACCTTGAAATTATTACTTAAGATCCGTTGCTACTTCATCCACCTCTTGAGATTAAGATAAGTTATATTATGGGGGTAGCCTTCCAGTTATAAAAGAATTTTAACTCAAAACTAATTAAGAATAAGTGAAAAGCTTGATAATTGTTTTACATATTAAAGTGCCACTTGTAATTTATTCAGTGTGAGATTGTATCTCAAGCTACTCACTGCAAGTTTTAGAGCAAGTGAAACATCAATATCATGTATTGTATCTTTTTACGAAAGCAAGAGACCTTAAGATCTAAACCAACTGACAATCACAGAAATTCAGTGAAACAACGTGATATCATATTTGCATTAAGCATGCCCGTGAAAATCTATGTCAAATGGGTAGCATGATACCAAATGGTACAATTCAATCCATTCTCTGTCCGGTTGGTTATTAGTTACGTGTTCATGAAATTAAGTTTACTCCCGAGAGGTTGAGTCCAATCCCCAGCAAATATCAATTTGTTGCCTTCCGTCGGAGTAAAAAGAAGCTTGCTCGTAATTGCATGCAAAGCCGAATTTGCTGCCGATTCGAGTGATGGATGGAGAAAATAGTACGGTCTAGACCCTTACTATTCGTTGTGATTCTGGCGAAAGACTTATTTAAATATGACGGTTCTGGTGATCAAGTGACGTTACCATTTGAATAAGATGAGAAAATAGTAAAGTCTTGACCCTCGTTCAGAGCAGACCAATCTAATCTTGAGATAAATATTATTTTCTAGAATTGGATAGCTGAATTTTTTGACCCACATTCACAAATTGTTTTCTTTCACCTAGCATCAGGGGGTAGAAAATTGATGTCCGATGGAATGAAAATTCAAAAGGCTACACAACAATATAATATAATATTAACATCCTAGGATGCCAAGGTACGGTGCTAAATTCAATTATTTTTTTGTTTCCATGTCTCAATTAAATCTTGTCTTAAATAGTGGTGCTCTTTTAGTTGTCGATCTAGTCGAATTTCATGCATCAATACAATGAATTCCAGCATTTGCGATACTTTTAAACTCTTTTTGACCAAAGAGCTTGAACTTGGTAAAAAAAAAAAACTTTAGCAGAAAAGAATGACTCTAGAATCATGTCCTACTATTTTAAGCATTCTATGTTTGCTTAATTTACTCTATTGAAAACCTAGTATCAAGTATCTTGGAAATGTCAACGAGGACTGAGAAGTTTCTTCAACGTTAAACATAATCTCGACTTCTAGCTAAGCCAAACCCAAGTTTGAGAATGTCATTAGCCAGCAAACAAAATTAATCACCTAGAGCACAATTTTGTCCGTTCAGGTCTATCACCTTCCTTGAATAAAGTAGAGGCTAGAGCACATGTAAGATATAACCTCTCCAATATCCATGTCCTAAGGGAATCGGTAAATAACCTTTAAGATAAGATATTTGAGCAACGATTGTGTATACTGCAGATATATTGAGGATTATAGTAACTATTTTCATGAATATATCAAATCACCGAATCTGGAGGTCAAGTATTACCTTCCTTAACAATAACCGATCTGAAGAGAATTTGCAAGGCATTTCTTGTTTTCAGCGACACTAATGGTGTCACACAAGGCGTTGTCAACACCTCGGTTCATCTTTGCAACAATGAATTGACCTGCTAGGTAACAATCTTTGATTACTCCTATATGGACAAAAATGAGATCTCAGCCTTGAATTCTACATTCCCAGAATGTACTATATAAATGATCGAAAAATTCTTCTATATTTCATGGTTGATTTTGAAACGCCATCTTAACACGGCATACAGTAATTGTCACTGATAATCTACACTTTTCTGAAATCAAGTTTTGGATATTAAGACCAAACAGTCAGTTCATAGGGCTGCAAACGAACTAAATGCACCAGTCAAAGGACAGTCAACCGATGGCTCTACTACCTTCCTTGAATAGAGTATTAAGGACGCGCAAGCAACTAGAATCTGCTTATATCCACTTATTTGACTGTCAGATGAACTTACCACCGTGGACGACTGTGGAGCACAATCAACACTCTTAATTTGTTAAATTCATACTACCTTTCTTTAACTTTATACTTTTTCGTTTCTAAAAGATACGTTCACACTTCTTTTTATTTGTTATCTTACATATGAATATGCATAAAGTGGCTTTATTGTTAATTCATTTTATTATTTATGGCCAGTTGACCATGATTGTGATCCACGGAAAGTCAGATTATACAAGAAAATATGGTTCGTCGCACCTATTTTTTTTTTAGTGACAATTGAATTTCTTAAGAATGAGGCCCTTATTTTGGAGTAAAAGTCCACATCAATTTTCAATGAGAGTTACATTGCACAAGATGTTGAGCTACGTATCCTTTGAAGTTTAGTTGTATTTGTAATGTACTGAAAAATGAATTGCAACATGAAACTTTTCTTTTCTACCAATTGGTTTTCGCTTTTATCAACGCTAAACATATGTGATGACTAAATACTTCTTTTACCGGTAGGCCCAAACATGACACGAACATACATAAGTCTATATTATACTGGTTTGGACTAATATCCTACACGTATGGATTTGAGGGAAATTTGAACTCTTTCACCGCTAAAGGCTGCTTTTACTGAAATTTATTAATAGCACAACTTCAACCCTTTCAGCGTCAGGTATTGCATAAAATTCTAACGTGCGACGAATGAAATTTAAGTACAAGCAGTGGGTCATCTTCACCTTTTCTAAAGCAATTCTGATGTAGCATTGAATTGACACACGAAGCTTATGGGTCTAAGTGGTTTGGAGCCGGCCCTAGCAACTGGAATAAAGAAACAAGCAACTGAAGTCCTGGGTTACACCGGTTGAGCTCGCAGGCTGCCGTACACTTTTGAACCAGTCGCTGCAAATGATGTGGGACTCTTCATTCCATTCCATGGAAAAATGTCCATGTGCTTTGTCCAAGAGTTGACAGGTAACAGATATATACTACCCCAACCATTTGACCAACGATGCCTCCTGCATCATCGGCATACGACTATTCTCTATCTTTGGCAGCCTTTCAAAAGAAACTATTTGTGAAGTTACTCTTACAGATCGAGCATCAGGGTATTGGTTCTTGTTTCTTCACTGTACTCTTGCATAAGCACCCATGTTATCCATTTCTTGGCCGTTAAGGGGTGTTCACCTTTAGCCATTTTCTCTCCCATGGCAGCGAATTGATCTCCTGCACCACAATCTATTTATCTATCCATCTAATCCATGTATAAAATATAATAAACGAAGTGAGAAAGACAATGATAACTTCTTTCCGCGATACATCATCGCTTTTTTGCATGATACATACTAAATTGCAGAGTCCTTATTTTAAGATTAATTAACTTCTGCATTAGTGAATCTTAATCTATTTAAAAACTAATTCTAATCATTCTAAAACACTAGCCACCTAATCAATATACTAATTTTATTACGACTTGAATTTTCTATAAGCCATATATAATTCGAAACCAATTCTAATCATTCTAAAACTCAATCTAATCAATACACTAACTTATTAAGACTTAATATTGACTATTGTATCCTTAAATCACTCTCTAATATGACTATAAAAACTCATATATATATAAAATGAAATAATACTTTTGATATAGAAGAAAATTAATGTTACAATTGAGATTAAACAACTTATGAGACTTAGAACAAAAAATGATCTAGCAATTGATTTAAATTTTGATAGGGTTCTTATTTTTAAATTTGATTAATTTTGCAAGAATATTAAGTTAATTTCTAAACATTCTAGTGCCCAACCTAATCAATACACTAACTTATTATGACTTAATTTTGGTTATAATATTCTTAAAATCACTCTTTAATGTACGTGAATAGAAAAATTCATGTATCTAACAAACGAACATAACATATTAGATTCAGAAAGAAAAAAAGATAACATTCTAATAGATCATTATTCATATACATAACAATACACGTAGTGTGTGTGTGTGTGTGTGTGTGTGTGTATATATATATATATATATATATATATATATATATATATATATATATAAGTAGTCAACATTTTTAAAATAGACCTCGCGACTACCAAACTGGTTATATCCCATATATAAGGATTTACTAAACAAATCAAATACGAGATTTTAAAAAAATAATGAAAAAATACATAACATTCAAAATGAATTTGTTTTAAGTCATTTTATAAAGCGCATCGTAATCGACTATAGACTGACAATTTATTTTTATTAGGACCATAATAACTAATAAAAATAAATTATTTTTGTAGTTAATTAAGTTTAGATGAGTAACAAGACCAATGAGTAGATATTAGACTAATTGTAAGTTTTTTAACTTAATTTTAAATATAATAGAGTCGATTATAACTATGTGGTCATTGTTGTGTGCATGCAATAACAAGTATATGAATGAATCTTCACCCTATAATTATTAGCTTAACGTAAGGATATGTGCAAAAGTTTATTAGCTCACTTTAGTCAATAAGAATAACCAGAAAAATGTCATTGTAGTCAGTATTATATACTGAAAAAGCTCTCTAATATAAAATAATCACCAATAAAACGAAATTACTTAAGAAATTTAATAAAAAAAATTAGGTACTATTTAAATTTCATATTTAAGTTTTATATAACCTTATAGTATATGGGCTATAGATAAATTATTGTTTCAAAAGATCCTTAATTTTATTATTTGTTAACATTTTAAACACAGTTAATCCATTATAACAACCTAAATTACATGAATACCAAAACCTGCATATATGAAAGGAAAAAAAAACCACATATGAGATTTATAATAGAAGAATAAATTATTAAATTACTCTTAAAAATAGCATGTAATCTTAAAATCTTATAACACTTAGAAATAAATCTAGGAAAGTTTTTCTTATAATGTTCTTTGACATAAAAAAAAAGGTAATAACAGAATTTTGTTTATCCTTTAGCTGAGAACAATGGTGTAAAAGCGTAGACACTAGACAAACATGTAGATTGATAGATGCTCTCATAAATATAATATTATTAATTTACAAAATTTCTACACAATATAGTAGATTAAACATGAATTGAATTAAATAAATTTTGTTTAGAAGAAAAATTAAACCAATCTTTTTTTTATGGTGTGCTTATTTTACTACTAATTCAGTCTTAAGTATTTCCGAGTTCTAAATCAGCAACATACCAGCATATTAAGACTTTAGTTGACTTACATGCGTTAAAAAAACTTTATAGATTGAAAAGGAACTCTCTCTCTCTCTCTCTCTCTTGATGTGTGTGTGTGTGTTTCAATATGCTATTCTATTAAGACTTAATAGTCATATTAAGTCCTAATATTATTCCCATAAAATTAATTAAGTTTAATAAGGACCTTATCAAATTTAAATTAATTTTTAGATCATTATTTTGTTTTACAATATCAGAACTTATTTATATTTTTTTGCATCTATGGATATCTATTATCATCTTAGAGTAAGTTTTTTAGAGATATAATTGTCAAAATTGAGTTTTGATAGATTAGTATATTGATCGGTAGGAAGAGTTTTAGATTATTCAAAAGTAGTTTTCAAATTATATAAGGCTTGCTAATATATAAATAAACTAATCTAGATATAAGGACCCGATCCAAGATAGTATTGACCTTTAGCAGCACTTTTGTGTCAGACATATAGTGTTTGTAACTTTATTTCACATTGAATGCACAATATGATGATAAGCGATGATATATAGCACAAAGAAGCTGTAACATCCCGAAATTTTTTGGATCGTTAGACACTCAATCGATCAATTCACTAAGACAATACTCAATCGATCGATAAAACTAGACAATAGTGTCTCTACCTCAAATAATAATGCAACAAGCTGTCAGATGAACTATTCGTCAATCAAACTATACTCTCAATTAACTGTCATAATTGAAATACCAAATCTAAATCTAAGAAAATTTAAACAATAACGTTTCACCCACGTAGGGGTCCTAACAATCAATACTAAACTTAAATTTAAATTCTTCGGCTCACTCGGCTCTAATCCTTATTCAGGCAACTTAACGCTGCTTATCACCTGCGGAAAAGAAGTCAAAGGGGAGTGAGCTTTCGAGAGCTCATTAAGGTCGCTCAAACGAAGAAATTATGAAATAATTCACAGATGCAATTCAATGAAATTTTTTCAAAAGTTTCAAAAGAATCATAACTAATTCAATCAGATGTCAATATGGTTTTCTAATACAATGCAAAGAATCAATCACAGATACACAGGCTAGTCCAACAAGGTACTGGCCCACACCAATACACTGGCTAGTCTATCAAGGTATTAGCTCACACCAATACGCTAGCTAGTTCATCAAGGTACTAGTCCATATCAAATCTTCCGATACCCACCAACTCCGCAAAACACACCAATGTAGAATCTCATGTCAATATGCAGAATGACAACAATCGATAACACAATGAATATATCGATGTACAACAAGAAAGAAATACTGAGCATCGAATAAGATTTTCAATAAATGTGTAAGGCTCAAGACAGGGTATTAAAAAGCGACCGATGCATACTCATAACAATTATAATAGATGCTAAAGAAAATTTGATAACAATTTAGAAAGAAAATATACGAAGACAATTTGATGAGTTGGGTTTCGGATAGAAATCTCTTACCTTAGTCCGAAACTAGCTAATCACTCGATCAACAAAAATTCAAAAGTCCTCAGAGTAACCTATGTTGGGGCAACACAGATATCAGAACGTTGTCTCAACTAAGTTACAATAAGATCAATACTAACTACCGGTACGGTGCTCATTCATATTCTTAGAATAACTCAATCTGTAACGGTTCGCACAGACAGTCAAAACTAGTTAAGAACCCTAACACAACCCCAAGACTTAACCACACCTCAAAATTCTCAATAAAAATCTCATAAATTTATTTTTTAGTTGAAAACAGTATATAAGACCAAAATACTAAATATCTGAATTTTTGAATATTTATGTTTAAAAATAATTTCCTAAAATACTAGAAAAGCCCAAAAATAACCATTAATATTTCTAGCTCAAAATAAAATCCCATAATTTTCATATTACCCTTATAATATGTAATAAAAAATATAGAAACTTAAATCAGGTCAAAGAAATCATTAAAACTATTATTAAAAATTCATTTGCCCAAACTAATGCGATATAAAAATCTTATCATATCACCTCCAAAAATTCTGCAATTTGAACTGTAACTTTTTAGAATCATATAAAAAATACATAAAATTTTCAGAATTTAATAATCTTTTTAAATAGTTCAAACAGATTTTAGAAGTTTCAACTTGTGCAAAATATAAAAAATATCAAACGATATCAGAAAATTCTGAAACTTTTTCAGAAATTCTAAAATTGAAATAAATTTAAGACTGTAAAAATATTTGGCTGGAAAACTGGCTGGAGGTATGCAGTGCACGGTTACTGTTCATCATCTTCCTCCCGTGAACAGTAACAAAAAATAGAACCCTAATTTTCGATTTTCTCCATTTTTGATTCGTTTTTTTCTTGTTTTTCTTGCTCTAATTCATTCCTCTAACACCCTAATACATTCTAAAACAATAATATATGATCCACCATCGAATTTCCAGAGTTTTATGTAAAGAAAATGTATAAATATATGCATATATACACGTGTATATATATATATATATATATATATATATATATATATATATATATATATATATATATATATATGTATATACATATATACACCCAAATAAAATGAATTTTAGGGCTGATTACCTGAGAAAATTCTGCTCTGAACTATGATATGTGATTCCCCAACTCTTACTTTGTTATAATCTCTCTCTTCTCTCCCTTTCTTCCACTCTCTCTCTCTACACTCTCTCTTTTCTTTGCCGAATTTTCTGAAGTGTATGAAAAAATAATTAGGGCCGGCTTCTCTTCAATAGTCATATTATATATTAGAACCCTAAGTTAGCAATTTATCAAAAATCCCCTAGACTTTAGGCTATTTCTAAAATTCACCTAAAATTTTCTTTTATTACAAAGATGCCCAAAGTAACTATATTTACGATAGAATAATGAAATTGAAAACTTTAATGGATAT
>JAVXUP010004085.1:0-42328 GCA_033070095.1 Escallonia herrerae | reverse complement strand
TAACAATGTAGAACTCTGAAGAAGTAGTAAGACACAATGTATGATTGTGTGTGAACTTGTCTTTACCTGAGGGGCTTGACCCCTTTATGTAGTGGTAGAAGGAGGAGTCCTAGTAGGACTGGGCTTTGACCAACTCTAATCAGAATCTAATTAGGATTCTAGAGGATCTCATGTCAATCTGAACTGATAGAGTCAGAGCCTTTTTAGGATTCTGCCCGGTGATTGATACGGTAAATGCCATATCAGTAATGAGCCAGTATAGGTTACGTGTCATAACTGTCACGTGTCGTCCGTATATTGGAGGGATATTTTTAGCTATATCTGCTCCTACTATGGACAAATTTTGTGTAATTTTTTGTTAAAATTGAGCTTATAGACTCATGTAATGTGATTGCTTTCATTACAATTGCGTTTAAGGAAAATTGCAGAAACCACCCTCGCGGTTTGGGTCAATTGCAAAAAGACCCTTGCAGTTTCAAAAGTTTCAAGAAGACACCTGAGGTTAAAAATGTGTTGCATCCTTCAAGAAACCTGTCTCTTTTAACAGCATTTGGGGTAAACGCGCTTGGATGACAAGTAGCATTGCCAAATACCCATTGGAAACCGGTTTTGGCCCTTGGATAGATCTCTTTGACCATTATAAGGTATGAAACCTCTAAACCAGCCGTGAAGAGCTGGTAGAGAGGAAATCGGTGTGAATCAGCCCCCTTCAGCTTGAAGTTGAAGCTCAAATTGACACATTGAAGAGATTGAAGGTATGATATGCTATTTTTGTAACATCCCAAAAATTTTTAGAATGTTAACACTCACTCAATCACTTACATTAAAATAAAATATCCTCAATCTCAATAAATCATCCATCTACTGTCAGATCAACTAAACCATTGATCAAAGTATTTTCTCTCAACGTACAATTATATCTGGAAACTAATTTAAACCTGAACAAATAAACTATCAAAGTCACCCACACAGGGGTTCTAACAATCAATACCAAGATTTATTTCCTTTTCTTTCGCTCGCTTGGCTCTAATCCTTATTTGGGCAACTTAATGCCGGCTATGACCTGCGGAAAGGAAGTCAAAGGAGAGTGAGCTTTCGAGAGCCCAGTAAGGTCGATCAAAGATTTAAAATAACAAAACGATTCAGACAATTTTACATTTAAGCCAAATAAAACCTTTTAAATGGAGAACAAAACGATTCAAACAATTTTTCTATATACAATCAAATGAATATTTTGAAAGGGTTTTCAAAGAATCCCACAAAGTTTCAATATAAACAAAGGGAAGAGTCTCAACTCATTTCCCTTAAATTAATAACCATTTTTAAAACACTTAAAGTGCAATAAACATAAATAGGAAATATTGAACATGAGCAGTACAGAAGCAAAGTCACCCCGGCAGTGCTTGATACGCTTTACATATGCATATGTACACTAACTAGTTCATCTAGGTACTAGTTAAACACATCCAACAGACCATCCTTATAACTCCCACAATACAGACCATCCTTATGGCTCCCAAGTTACTAACTCATGTCAACATTGCGAAGCAGCAAACTTCAATTGAAAATACTTTTCGATTATCGAATTCAATAAACAGAAGAGCATGAAAAGAGATAAGTACAACTCAAAATATTTTATGATGATCAAATCAATAAACATATGGGAATGAAACATGAATTCCAAATGCTCGCTATACGGTTCAAATTAGAGTTTCATGGGCAATTTGAAAACACTTCTATATCAATCATAAAAATGAACATTTAATGTAGTTTGTAAAACTATTGTATAAGCATTTGAAAACAAAATAACGAGACATGGTTCGGATAGAATTCCTTACCTTGATCCACGATATACAATGCTACGCAACCTCGATTATAATTCTTTGGATAAACCTTAATTGGCAAATCCATATGTTAGAACATAATCTATGCTACTATATTAATAACCTAATATCAGCTACCTACCACATGCTCACTTCTAACTCCAAAATTGCTCAACTCAAAGTGCGCCTCGCACGCGACCAACCTAACCGAGAACCCGGTACCCTTTTTAATGCGTAACAGCATTTTAATTTATTATAAATTACAATAAAATACTTTTATAGCTTAAAGAATTATAAAAAAATCAAAATATGAATTTTCTAAATTTTTTGAATATTTTTGAATTAAAATAATTTCTTTAAATACAATAAAAACCCAATAATAGCCATAATTACTTCTAGCTGGAAAATGTAACGCCCCGAATTTTAAATACGGAACATTAATGCCAAATGAGAGAAAATCAAAAAAAGTCTTATAATTATCAGAAGTCTCCCAAACGGTAAATCAGAGCATGCACTAATAATTCTCAAAATGCATCAATATCTGACATAAGGGCTCAAAGCTTTCACATAATTCAAAAGTTTCTCCAACATGGAGTTTCAAAACAAAATCTAAATGATATCAACTTATCTTAGTTGAATACACTTAAATGTCAATATTAACTCTATAATAAGGCAGCTAACTTGGTCACACAGCTAGCCCTTCAAGTCCAAAATCTCACCTACTAATCATCTGAAAGCAAAAATAATAAGGGAATGAGCCAAATGCCCAGTAAGGTCGCTCAAAGGACCAATCAATCGGAAACAAAAATATCTGAGAAACAGAATTTCAGAAGTACAATTTTTTTTTTCAACGGAACGGATAATCAAACCAGATTTTTTGAATGTCAAAACATTTCTGAATACAAAGTCAGACACGAAAGTTTCAAAGGAACGAACACAAAATCAAATTTCAAATGTCAAATCATATCCGAATGACAATATTTCAAAGGCACACCAGTTTCGACTAAACAGAGGTCAGACCAGATATCCAATATCAAAATATATCTGAGTACGGAGACAAATACTATCAGATCAAATATCGAATATCAAAATATATCTGAATACGAAAACAGACACTGTCGGACCAAATGTCAAATGTCCAAATATATCTGAGTACGGACACAGACATTATCGGAGATGTCAGACCAAATATCAAATGTCAAAACATATCTGAGTACAGAAACAGACACTAGAGAGCCATTCAGAAAGTGGTCACATACGTCATTCCTGACACATGAAGCCGGTTCAAAAAGTAAGATCTCGATCTCTAGCTCAACTCCCCCGAGCTAGCCCATGTTTCAATCCACGTGGGTAAGTCGAAAATAAGTCACATACACTGTGACATGGCTCATAAAGTTATCAAAACAAAGAACTCAATTTAACAAAATCAAATACCGAACATGTCAAACAATGTACGGAGTTTCTGAAATAATGATAATCTCTAAAACGAACGATATTCGCAAATTCTAAGATCAGACATACTCGACAAAAAGGGAATTTCACAAGTCATAGCATTTAGAACAAGTTAGTCATAGTAAATCTCAAAGCAAAGAGGAAAAGAATAATCACTTAACTCAACTCGAAGAAATTCGGATTTCAAAAAGAAACTAAAGATTTACAAGAGCGATTGGTCCATCGCTGATGTGAATTTCAAAAATAACCCTTACCTTAATCAAGCCTTCTCTTTCTCTCTTTCCACTGTAAAGGTAAAGGGAACAAACTTCCCAAGCCTTTTGAGAGCCACAAATCCTTAAACTCCTCCTTAGAGCTTCCAAACTTTCAAGCCTTATTCTCTATCTCTCTTTCTCCCTCTCTCTCGTGCAAAGGAGGAGAAAAGACACAGAGGACCCCAAAAAGGCTAGGAATGAAATAACACACTATTTATAGGAGACAAAATTTTAAAGTTTTCATTCAACCGAAAATCACCTTTAAGTCGACTCAATCCTTCAGTCGTTTCTTCTTTTAAATTAAAACACTTTTTAAGTCGACTGAAACCAACTTTAAGTCGACCGAAAACACATTTTAGTCGACTAAAACTACTGTTCAAGTACTGTTCAAAAACACTGTTCAAAAGTTACTGTTCATCGACTAAAAACTTTTAGTTGACCCAAAACACATTTTTAGTCAACTGAAAATACTTTTTCAGTCGACTAAAAGTACTGTTCAAAGTTACTGTTCATCGACTAAAAACTTTTAGTCGACCGAAAACACTTTTAGTCGACTAAAACTCTTTTAGTCGACTAATAACATTTTAATTTGACTAAAAACTTCAGAAAGTCATTTTTATACAATTTAAATACTTTTTAGTCGACCGAGATACTTTTAGTCGACCGAAACACTTTTAGTCGACCGAAAACTCTTTTAGTCGACTAAAACCTTCAGAAACCTCCTTATCAAAATCTTGAACACTTTTCATTCAATCAAAAATTTCAGCAACAGTCCCACTTTATTTTCTTATTTTTTTATCAAAAGACCACAAACTTATTTATTCAAAAATACTAATTTCGCATAAGGAAAAGAAATTTTCGGGGTATTACAGAAAATAAGTCCCATAATTTTTATAAGAACTTTAAAAAATATATAAAGGTTATAGAAATTGAAATCAGAATTTAAAAGACACAAAAAGTACTTTTAGATTTTTTTTCGTTTTGCTAAAACCAATGCGATATTGAAATCACAGAAAATCAACTCCAAAAATTATCAAATTCAAACTGAGTCTTATTTATATCATAAAACATTGCTATAATTTTTCCTAAAATATTTTCAGGGTTTAAGGTCTCCAAATCAATTTTTCAAATCTGAAATTACAGAAAATACTAAAAATTCATATGATCTTAGAAAATTATAAGACTTTGCCAAGAATTATAATATGGTCTAACGTACTTTACTGCAAATTTTCATGTACTAACAAAAAGCGTGCATTAACATATGCACATGCAAAATTAACGTCAAACTCGATCCCCATTTCCCTTCTTATCTGTCACAGCCCACATAAAATCTCACAACCTACTCACATCACAGCTACTGCCTCGTGGCAGTAGCTTCTTCCTCTCTCATGCATACAATATATTCACACACACACACACACACACACACACACACACACACACAGGCCCATTTGCAAACATGCATTCAGCACCGACATAGACACTACCTGCCTTGCTTTCCTTCTTCCGGTTCATATCACATAACAACTCACACTCTCACACTACACACTACGCAGGTACACACACTCATGCACCTCCCTTCACACACGCAACTCTACCCCCCATTTCACTCTACACACACATGCACACGTGAACACTCAGCTTTCATTACAACTCACGACATGAATCTTTAGCCTTTCACCACTCACAAACCTTTACACACACACACACACACACTATTTACTACACTTTCTTCCCAGCAAGTTTCCCACTCTTTCCCCTTTCACATAGAACCCACTTTACACCCAAACACACAGACAATATCACAGCAATAACCCACTATCATCCCTCTCTCTTTTCCTTGCAACTCACATACTCACTCATTCACACAGGCAAAACCCCATTTTTCTCTCATTTCTCCTTTCGTCTTCTCCAATATTCTCAAACACTCCATGAATATCTATATGAACACACAGCATCTATACTACACACCTGCACACAATTTATATACATATATTCATCACCCACTAAACACAACACCCACACTCACGTTTGCACACAATACCCATTTTTTGGTAACCCTTCTACATTCATACAGGCAGTGGGTCTTTGCTCCCATAACTTGTACATATTCCACCTCTTTCACCAATCCCACAACTTTCCCTACACTCACATTCTTACCACACACAAGCACACCCATTACGGCAGCCTCAAATACGCAGAAGGCATCACAGCTACTGCCGTGAGGCAATAACTGCTTTCTTGCCTAGCACCCCCACCTGCACAAGCCACAGCAGCCCTTCTTTTCTTATTTGTTTACACCCTTACGCACACATAAACACACATCGTCCGCACTTCTTCATGACGGTCATGGTTGCCTACCTTCACGGCAACAACCCGATCTTCCCTTATCCCTTCACGTACGACCTGTAAATATACGCTAAGCACACATCCACACGCGTATACCCTTCACGGCATACACCATTTCACACTCTCATTGCATCCACCCTATACACAATACCCATATACACGTCTACACCATACACACATATATACAAACGCACACATACAGTATTTCACAAACATATATATCCAATCCAGTTCACTCTCTCGCTGGATCTCTCCTCTATTGACGTTAACCCATGGCTGTCCCTTAAATCGTTAAATAATATACAGAACAAGAGTTAGGAGACTCACCGGAAAAACAAAAATCCCGATCGCTGGATAAACTCCTTGATCTCTTCCTTGTCTCTCTCTCAGAATCTCACTATCTAACACTCAAATGGGTCTGGCGGCTTAGAGTGGCTGCCCAGACCATGCTTTGTATATATATACACATATGTTAAAAGAAGACCTAATTGGAAAAGAAAAGGAAACCTAATTGGAAAAGAAAAGAAAACCCTACATGTCCATTTGTCAATAAAAACTTTTAACCCAAACTTATGATTGCGAAAATGGTCTCATAATAAAATACTTACGATAACTATTTGTAAATAATTATTAACTACTATTACACTAATCCGCTCCACTATGTGTCGCTAGAAGTGGCCACGTAAAAATATCAACGCTAACTACGAGGAATTTCGTCGCCAAAAGTTCATAAAATATTGTTTCGCTAATTGCCACTAAAACCTCAATCAATGTCATTTTGTATTTACTATCTTTAATTTATAACTTACGGATTTCAAAATTTTGTCATTAAAGATAGCCGTTAAAATTTTGATCACATTAATCGTCACTAAAGGTCTAAATAGGTTTTCATATAGCTACTATCGTTAAATCACAACTTCATTACAGTTTCTAAACATTATTGCTAAAGACAACAAAATTTAATGCTCACCAATTCATCGCTAAAGACCCAAAAAAAATTAACTAGGATTTCTGGCGTAAAACTAGCCTCAAGTTTTTGGGGTGTTACAATTTTTTCTTTCAAACTGAATATTTTCTTTCATTCTTCTTCTATTATTTTTTTTGCACACCAAGTGTTTGATGAAATGTCAGATTGGCTAGGTAAATGTCTTCTTCAAGTACAAGTGGACAAGCCGTGAGAGCTGTGAATAGAAACGTTATCCTATTGTCAAGATCAAAAAGTTACATGAAATCGCTCTTCGATCAATGTAATGTCTTCTTTGATCAATGTAATGTCTTCTTCGATCTCTGCTCGTTCTAGTTTGATTCGATTTATTAGCCATATGTTCTATTTTGTGCCTGATTTGTCCTCTTCTTTATAGATTTCTTAATTTTTCGGTGATTTGTTGTCGGGTTTTCGTTGAAGGAGACGGGTTCTTTTGAGAGAGTTTGTAAAGTTTGGATTGAATGTTAGGGTTTCAGAAACCATACAAGGTTGTTATATACAGGGGTAGTTTAGGCAATTCGTTGATTCTGTAACGTTTCTTGACGGATGCAACACATTTTTAGCCTCAGGTGTCTTCTTGAAACTTTTGAAACTGCAGGGGTCTTTTTGCAACTGACCCAAATCACGAGGGTGGTTTCTATAATTTTCCTTTGCTTTTAAGAGACACAACATTGCAAAAGTTTTAGGACTTTAGAGGCAGAAGTGGAGTTCAATTGACAAATTTCATGCTCAAATGTTTTATAACACTATATAACAAGCTTGTTACATTAGTAACGTTCTTTCTTTCGCTAATCTAAATGCATTAGATTGAAATTTTGAAACAAGTCTAATTTAATTTAAGATTATAACTTTAGGAAAGCCAAGTACGATTGCTGAATAATTGGTACGTTGTGTCGGGGCTAACTCCTTTGTGTACCATTTTCTTTGGTTTAAGTTTCTATAATTTTCCAAATATGAGAAAGATGAATTTATTTAACTTTAAGAGAATGAACTTCAACCGAAATTCCCTTCATATAAGGTTTTATTATAATAAAAGGAATGAAAGGAAGACAAGACATGAGGACAATACAGAGCTACTAGGTATAGTTTTTTTTTTTTCTCTAGAGTACTGTAGGGATAAATATTAGAAAAAGGGAACACACTAAAATGAAGGAGAACAAAAGGAAAACAATTGGAGTCGGAGAAATTTTAGGGATTTATTTGTGAAAAGAATGGAAATGTGTAATGGTAAAGCACAAATGAAAAAGGTAAGAGAGATAACTTTAAGGAATTTTTTTTTTTTTGGGTTGGGGGGGGGGGGGGGGGTGTTGAGGAATGGAGAGATAATGGACAAAATTCAAAACTTTTCAACATATATAACAACACCTAGTACTCTTTTTCATCCGCATTCTCATTCTACCCTAATATCCAACCGTCTATATTTTTATTCCATTTCTGTTGCTCCTTCCCTCTTGTTCTTCATTTAAATGATGAACTAAATTCTTTTTGATGTGCTTTATATTATGTGTGTCGATTAAGTATACATAATTTTTTGTTAATTGGCTAAGCACTCGCTTATATTGAGACGGAGGGAATAATAATGACTAATTTGTCTCATCATTAAATCCATTTAAATCACATAATTTTTCATAATTAAGCAAAGTTTGTCTCGTCGGTATAATGCAAAGTGACCCATGCAACTGAGGCAAGATGCAAGATGCAAGCCACTGGTCCATAATTAAGCAAAGTTAGTCATTTTTGAAAAGGACATGCGACAAATTGGCCTTTTTTGTCCGTACATACAGCAATTTATGCCGGTGGGACAGGGGGCATATAAATCAACAGTTTTCTATTAGAAAATGACTAGTGATTTGTTTCGTCATTGAATCAAGTTGAATCACATAATTTTTTTGTTAACCATTTAACAAAGTCTGTCTCGTCACTTTGATTTAGAGTGACCCCTGCAACTGAAGCAAGTTGGAGGTAACTAATCTTTTTGTTATTGAGTATTCAATCCATACATGTGACAAATTAGACTTTCTTGTCAAGCATATATAGAATTTTATGCCAGTGGGACAAAGGGCATATAAAAAAAATTCTATTAAAAATGACTAGTGATTTGTCTCATCACTGAATCCATTTAAATCAATATATATATATATATATATATATATATATATATATATATATATATATATATATATATCATTTAGCAAAGTTTGTCTCGTCACTGTAATGCAAAGTGACCTAAGCAACTGATGCAAGTTGCAAGCCAACTGGTCTTTTAATATATAGTAGTACTAGTTTTGATCACGTGCATTGCACACGAAACACTATATTACAATTACTAAAATATGAACAATATATCGATAGTCTCTCTCCGCCTTATGTTTGTTGCTACAAAATTACACTTGTCTTTAAAATAACTTTTTAGCAATAAAAAAAGTAAAAAGATACATGAGAGGGTGCAAATAGTTTTTTTCAATCACTTGATCAGAGTCTTATAATATTGCTCTTAAACCAATATACAAAGAAGCACCACTAAATGTTCACTCTTTAAAGGAAGATGAGGCTTTTTCTTTTTGAAATTTAAGTTACATGAAAAGCTAGTATTTCTTTGGATACTGATTATTTGTTGGATATTATATGAAAAAAAGAGAGAGAGAGACATAAGTCGAAGCAATTGAATTTAAGTCATTGAAAATGGGTGGTTGCGAGTCTAGAAGATTATTCATAGAAATTAGTAGCTTATTGAAGTGATTACAATTCTGAAATCAAGGGAAATATGAGAGATCATGTTAGGCAATGATAAGCAAAGATTTTGAGTGATAAAATTTTGAGTTAATGCAATGCTAATGGATCAACTGTTGGGAGGAAATTTAGCTGTATATAATACGATATTGGTAGTAAAAGGGTTCAAAAGTTGAAAGTAATAAACTAAAGTGATATTTAAAGAAAAATCAGTTTAATGATATCCCAAATAAATTAATCTAAGTCCATTCTGCATGAGAGAAAATTGTGCAAGTAAGCAACAGAAAATGCATCGCAATTAGGAGGTACACTACCATATGATAGATTACGCCATCATGTCAAAAAGTGTTACAAAACATCATATTAGAATGAAGTTATAAAAACACCACATATATTAAGAAAAATTTCAATCCCAACCCACTACGACTGCCCCATTTAAAAAAATGAGGAAAAGAAAACGAGAAAACATCCTTTGGTCGGATGGTAGCAAATACATGCAGTTAAATCAACACCATGTTTAAGTAAATGCACATAAATAACTTTTAGCAACCGAAGGTTGTGGTGGTGGGCGCACATAAACCACTTTTAGCAACCAAAATGTGCGGGCTCAACATAGCCTCAATAAGTTGAACAGAATTTAGGACCATTCTTAAATTTAGAATAAAAATGTCATGAATAATGTTATTTCCATTCCAAATAAATTGAAAATCATGAACAATATTTTATTTAAATAACTTGTCTAATCTGCTTCACGCACTCTCTTCTCACCCAAACCCTGAAGATGAGACAAAAGCAATAGCACGTGTGATTGGTATATAAGAATTAGAAAATAGGGATTCTTGAAAAGAGAAAAACTTGAATATAAACACATTATTATTGCTATAGGTTTGATGTTCTTGTATGAAGAATTTTAAAGATGTTGACAAAACTATGACTATTTGGCAAAATGATCATACTTTAATTCTCAAAGTTTAAACCACCAAACATCACTCCATAACTAAAGTCGTAATTAAAGTTGTCGAACTTGAAATTAGAAATGGAAAAAAAAGAAAAGAAAAAAGACATGCATATGGTAATGTGAGAAAAGATGAAATATAGTGCATTAAAATGAATGAAAGGGGGAGGGAGGAAAGAGCAGAGTTCTATTATCAACATATGGAAAGAGCTGTTAGGTTCACGGTTTCTTTTTCCTACATGGTACTCCCTCCTGCCCTTTGTTGATAATAGTAGTGATAAAAATTAGAAATAGGAACATACTAAAATCAAGGAGAAGATAACGGAAATAGATAGAGTTAGAGAAATTTTAGGGATTTATTTTTGAAAAGGACGGAAATGTATAATGATAAAATCCCAAATGGAAAAGGTAAGAGAGAGAACTTTGGGGATAAATCTCAAGATATTTGGGGTTGGGGAAGGGAGAAATGATGGACAAAATTCAAAAATTGTCAACATTTAACAACAATTAAAAGTTTCTTTTGTCCACACACGGTCGATATTTTTACTCTATATCTACTGTTGAAGGAACAGTAAAAAATAGAGACCAAGAGAGAAGGCTTGGTCTCTATTTAAATAATAATGTACTTTTTATTATGTGATCGATTATGTTTACATAAATTTTTGTTAATTGTCAAAGCGCTTGCTTATAGCGGGACGGAAGGAATTTGAACCAATAATTTTCTAATAAAAATGATTAATGATTTGTCTCGTCACTGTGATGCAGAGTGACCCATGCAAATAACGCAAGTTGCAAGTCACTGGTCCTTTTTTTATTTAGTATTGGACTGGTGCAGGTCACAAATTGGCCTTTTTTTGTCTGTATATTTAGCAATTTATGCTGGTGGGGCAGAGGGCATATAAGTCAATAATTCTCTACTAAAAATTATTAATGATTTGTCTCTTCACAAGATCCATTTAAATCACATAGTTCTTTTTTTTTAATCATTTAGCAAAGTTTCTCTCGTCACTATGATGCAGAGTTAGCCATGCAACAGATGCAACTTGCAAGTCATTGATCTTTTTTAATTTGTTATTCCACCATACGTGCGACAAATGTATGTGACAAATTGGCCTTTCTTTTCGACATATATAGCAATTTATCCCCCTGGGATAGAGCGCATATAAATAAGTAATTTTCTATTACAAAATGACTAGTAATTTGTCTGGTTATTGAACCCATATAAATTACATAGTACTCCCTCCGTCCATTTTAAATCGATGAGTTTGACTTTGCATACATATTAAGAATTTAATTATATTTTGTTGTATTTTTCATTTTATCCTTTAGAGAGAAAGAGGAAAAGAGTAGGTCAGGGAAGAGAAATTTGGCTTGTAAAGTGTTAAATGTCTGAGAGAAATATAATAAAAAAGTATAAAGTGGTAGGCAGGAGAGAGAAAATGAGTTCGTAAATAGTTAAATATGGAAAGAGAAATAAAATAAAAATAATATTAAAAGAGTAAATATGTAAAAATACTTAGAGAATTTTTCTTAATTTGAAAGTGATCAATTTTTGTGAAAGAAGTATTTTTCTTAATTTGAAAGTGATCAATTTATGATCCATTTATGAGGGACGGAAGAAGTATTTTTTTATCATTTAGTGAAATTGGTCTTGTCACTATAATGCAGAGTGAATTATGCAACTAATGGAAAAGTTGCAAGCCTCTGGTCTTTTCTTATTTAGTGCTCGACCCATAGATATGACAAATTGGCTGGCCTTGTCAGTATATACAACAACTTATGCCCATGTGACAGAGAGCATATGAATAAAAAAAAATTTATTAGAAAATGGCTAGTGATTTGTCTGGTTGTTGAAACCATTGAAATCATTTAGCAAAGTTTGTCTCGTCGTTATAATTTTTTTTTATTAGAAAGGAAAGTTAATTACAGAGTTAAACACGGGGGGTAAACAACCCCGTTCATATCCGCCTCTAATTGGCTACAAAGCACCTCAGGTGGGTGGTCAAGATAAACAAAATCCCAAAGTTGACAAGCACCCAATTTGGCGAGTAGATCCGCACATTGATTACCTTCACGCAGCACATGAGAGACGCTGGCATCTATCGCAATAATAAAAAAGCGACAGTCCCGAATCAAGTTGATCAAAGGATGAAAAGGATTGATATCCCCTGCGGTAATGATTTGTTTAGCCGTTAGCGAGTCAGTCTCCACCAAGGCTCTTGCAATATTCTTCTCATTTAAGATCTGGAGACCATGGAAGATCCTCAGCAGTTATGTTTCAAGTATGTCGCCCATGGTGGAGCTTCCCATGAAGCCTTCTATCCAATTGCCTCCATCATCTCGCAATAAGCCTCCAAAACCGCTCCTGGAGTTCTCACTGGAGCTGCCATCTGTGTTAAGTTTCACCATACATGCATAAGGATAAACCCATTTAATTAGTCTAGGGATACTTGGGGAACAAGCCTTTGACGGTGGGAAAGCCTGGTTCAGTTCTCTTGCAAAGCAAATAGTTCTGTTCCAGGCAACCCACTTGTCGAAGTTGTTCCCTTCAATCACTTCCTTGTTTCGTTCTTTCCAATTTTGCCAAAGGACAGCAGTGAAGACATGCTTCCATTGCAAACCCATAACAGATTATTCAACTTGACAACTCAGGTTGTCCTTTATCCAGCAGATGAGGTCAGTAGTATCCATTTGAAGAATATAAGAGCGGGAGAGAAGAAGGCCCCAAAGAGACTGAGCCTTCGTGCACTCCCATAGAACATGTTCCAAGGTTTCCATGTAACATCCACACCTGTCACAAAGGGGGTTAGTGGACATGTGACGATAACATCTTAACATATTGGTAGGAAGTCTTCTGTGAGCTAAGGTCCAAAGGAAAATTTTTTATTTTTGGCGGGGTTTTGAGCTTCCATATCCACTTAAGGTCAACCTGGCGAAAGTTATCTTCGGATTCCACAGCAATGAGGCTACAGCTACTAGCGGTCGAGAAGATACCCTGGCTATTCTTTCCCTAAAAGGGAGTATCTTCATCCTGACTAAACTTGGGCAAGTGTATTTTCTGAATCAAACTCGAGGTATGCTGGGGAACAAGATTACTAAGGACGCAATAATTCTAATTTTCCCCCAGAGTATGCACTGACTGACGGTTAAACCAGGGTCCTTGGGCTCATTAAGTTTGATAGGGCTTTCCCCCACCCATCAATCCTCCCACACGCCATCTTAGACCCTTAGTGAAGAAAGGGAGAGCTTTATACATGCTACGCCAAATGTGGGAACCCCCTTTTTTCATTTTCCATCTTCTTGGATTTTCTCATTCGAATATTTAGCCTTTAACAGCTGGACCCATAAGAGATTTTCATTCATGGTCATTTTCCAAAGGAGTTTTGAGACCAAGGCAACATTGTTCATATTAGCTTTCCTTATCCCCAGCCCACCCTTGTCTTTAGGATGTCAAATGGTGTCCCAATTGACAAGATGAATTCTTTTCGCCGAAGCACAGTCTCCCTAAAGGAAGTTTCTATTCAATTTATCCAACTCATCAGTGACTTTTTTGGGAAGGATTTGCATTTGCATGACATGATTGGGGATTGAAGAAGTCATCGATTGTATGAGAGTAGCACGGCCAGCTAAAGAAAGATACTTGGTTTTCCATCCCGCGAGTTTGGCTTGGATTCTTTTTAGAGTGTTGCCAAACAGACTTCTAAAGAATCTTTTGTGCACCATGGGGATCCCTAAGTAGGTTCCTATATCCTGAGTCAGGGGTATGCCACACCTAAAGCTGAGGGCCACGACTCTATGGTGAGGGATATTAGGGGATAAATAGATTTTGGACTTACTTTGGTTCATTTTTTGCCTCGAAATTCTGCAAAACTCATTCAAGATATGCATGATAGTATTACAATTAATCTCGCTATCTTTACAAAAATAATGAGATCATCCGCGTAGAAAACATAAGAGATGAAAGGACCTCTAACTGAAGCTTTAAGCCCAATATAATTTTTTCTAGGATTAACACAGTTAATCATGTGGGATAACCTCTCCATGCACATCACAAAAATGTATGGGGACAGAGGATCTCCTTGATGAAGACCTCTTCCCGGACGAAACACAGGCTGGGGTTCTCCATTCCAAAGGACAGAGATGGAAGCTCCCGTAATACAACTCATGATCAGCTTGATCCAGTTGGGGGGGGGGGGGAGTTAAAGATCTGCAAAGTATTTTCGATAAACTTCCAACTTAATCTATCATAGGACTTCTCAAGGTCAATTTTAAATATCATACCTCCTCTCGAGCCTTTGGACTTATTAAGGGAATAGATCAACTCCTAGGTAACAATGGAGTTATCAATAGTATTACGACCCGGTATAAAGCTACTCTGACTGGGGCTGATAATGTGCTGCAAATATGGTCTCAATCTAGACACAAGCACCTTCGAGATAGCTTTGTAACTGACGTTAAGAAGGCTGATTGGCCTGAACTGAGTGATATCCTGGGGGTTGTCAACTTTAGGTATCAGGGTCACTAAAGCAGTGTTATTTTCCTCCGGCATGGAACCACTCGAGTAACACTTATTGATAAACTTGCAACAGGATGTGCCAACCACATCCCAATATTTGTGGAAAAAACCACCATTGAGCCCGTCCGGCCCAGGAGCTTTAACGGCATTGATGCTAAAAAAGGCCTTTTTATCTCAGTATCAGAGATAGGGCCTCCAAGACTCTCAGAATCAGAAGTACTGAGATGGGGAAAGGGAAGCTCCTTACCAACTGAATTATCGAGAACCCCAGGCTCACTATCCGGAGAGAATAGAGTTTTAAAGTAATTTGAGACATGAGCTTTAAGCTCATTAGGATTAGAAATCCAGGACCCATCTGAGGTTCTAAAGGTGTGGATAGAGTTACGCCTACGTCTTATGATAGTCGAAAAATAAAAATAGCGAGTATTTCTATCCCCTAATTCAGGAGACTTGATCCAGGATTTTTGGAACCAAAGAAGACGTTCCTGTTCAAGGGTAGTGTTATACTCCTCCCTATGCTCTCTTTCCAGATGTTCAAGGTTATGAGAATAGAATTCGGTAAGCGCTTTCTGTATGCCACAAAGTCTGGCCCACAACCATTTTTTACAATGAAAAATATTACCAAAAACCTTCTTGTTCCAGTTCATAGCATTATTTTTAAACATTTCAGAGGCTATAATAAGGTCATGGCTATCATCCTTCCCGGATTCATGGACAACTTTAGGGAACTCTCTATGAGTGGTCCAAGCCATTTCAAAGCGAATTTTTTTTAGCAGTAGAGGAGTGAGCAGGACGCGTACCTGAGCAATTGACCAGGATCGGGCAGTGGTCTGAGGATGTTCTAGGAAGATTATTCACCTGAGCTTCCGGGAAAAGAGTTATCCACTGAGGATTTGCAAGGGCACGATCCAGTCTCTTCTGAGTGTTCGCAAGACCTCTCTAACCATCCGTCCAAGTGAGTCTAGGGCCGTGACGAAGTCAACCAGATTGCAAGCATTAATGTTGTCTCTAAAACGTCTTATATGGTTGTTTTCAAGCATGTCGGTACGACCTTTTCGCTCTTCCGGATCACTAATATCGTTAAAATCCCCACATAACATCCAAAGGAGATGGTTATTATCAGCAAAACATTTGAGATTTTCCCACAAGAGCTTTCTCTTAGTGGGGTTGGGACTTGCATAAACCGCCGATAGAATCTAGTCTTCGTAGTTACGTTTGGAGACCGTGGCATGAATAACTTGAGCAGTAGCTTGAACAATGGATAGGGCTACTTGACTAGAGTCCCACAGAACCCAGATTCTTCCCGATCTACCTTCAGGTTTGACAATACATGAGGCACTATACTCTAAATCATGGAAGAAGGTTCCCATTTGTTCGTATCTGACTATTGGTTCTAAAATAACAACCACGTCAGGTCTGAAACATCGCACAATTTCCTTCAAATTGTTCCTGAATTTGTTTTTCATAGCACCGTTGCAATTCCACACTAGAATATCCATAGAATAATAAAGAAGAGGATGACGGGAGGACAATGATAGGCGAAAGATCAAGAACACGTCGGATGTTGGTCTTCTCCTGTAATCTGCTTCGCATTGGGGCCACGTGCACCTTGTGCACGATTCCTTTGTCTAGATCGTTGAGATAGGGTGTGATCTGTAGTCGTACTTCCTCATTGGTCCAGTGAATCTTAACCATTAGAACCGCCTATACATGTGTTTGGAGACACTGACCTATAACGTTGCGATCGATTCTGAGGAATGTTGAAGGAATTTTGATCATGGTCAGTTGGGTCGGGATGTTTTCCTGAGTTTGTTTCAGGCCACTGTCCATTTGGGATGGTCTGGTTATTATCTTTCGTCGAAGGGGATGACGGTAGGAAGGGATGTGAAGTGTTGTTCTGCTTCAGGCTAGCCGAAGTGATGGGGAAGCTAAGAGAGTGGGGGTGGGCGGCCTGATCACTAAGGGAAGTATTAGGGTTTTTTGATATCATAAGGTTTGGGTTAGGGTCCAAATCCATCACAGCGATGGGCTGGTCCTCCGTCCAGAACTTACCACCTATCGGATTACCTGGTGGTTCTAATTGGGCCTCCAAACCTATAATTTCAAGGGTTTCAGTAGCCTAGTCCGAAACCACTATGGGCTTAGATATGGGGGCAGTAGTGCTTATGATAGTTTTTTGTTATTTTTGGGCACGCGGAGGCTGCACCACGATTTAGGCCAGGGGCTCCTTTTTCTTTTGCTTGTCTGTCTCTTTCTCCGTTGGGCTCTTTTAAAGGACCTCAAATCTATTGGACTACAGATTGTGGTCGGCATTTTTCAGCTGTGTTTGTCTTCGTGGTCTTCGCTTGGCCAACATCCAAGGGCCAAAACCTTCCTCACCAGTCCCATCAAGTGTCCGTTAGAGTTCTTTTCTCTCTGCGTTATGATCGTTGCTAAATTATTCACTTGTCATATGGAGGCTGACGTCATCATCTTTACCGATTTCTCTGTTATTCGACTAAAAATTTCCGGTTGCCAGCAACTTAAAGTCCGGGCAGAATTCTTTCCCATGACCCACGTATCCGCACTTGATGCAAAGGTTATTTATATATTCATACTCCACTCTGTATTTTCTATCGTGGATAGTAAAAGCTGGAATCAAAGGAGAATTTAAGTCCATTTCAATGCAAATTCGGGCATATCGACCCCTTACGGAGGTGGCCGTATTAATATCCTTTCAGGGGCTTTCTAAATCGCATGGAAATTTTGATGAGAGCCTTTTCGTCATAATACTCAATAGGGAGTTCTGGCAATCGAATCCAGATAGCTGTCTTCACTTCTTTTGCCTCCGAGGGCTTGAAATCAGGCTCCCACTCTCTAACAGTTAGGTAGTGATTCATAATAATCCAAGGTCCCCCATGTGTAACAAGTTGATAGTCATCATTATAGTCAAATTTGATCAGGAAGAAACCCCCATCTAAATCTATAAGTTCAAAATCGTCCTGAAGACTCCAAAGAGCTCTGAGTCTTGTGAAGAGTGCTCTGTAACCTATAGTCTTTCCCAGAAGTTTGATAATCAGGGTTTTCTCCCATTTCCTTCGTATCATCTGGATGAGTTTGGTAGGTAAGAAAATGTTGGGTTTGATGGGATTCTCCAAGATGTTGATGTTTTCCCCCTGGAGTCTTGTTGTAACGGTACTTCAGTACCATCTTCTGGTTCATCCTCTAAAAAGTCTTCCCGTAGGAAGTCTTCAAAAGGTATATCTTTTGTGCGAGAGGAAGACACCGCATCACGGTAAGACTTCAGGGAAGGAAAAGTCGAATCCTGGTGAAAGGCACTAAACGGTTTACCTTGCTTGTTCGTAGGACCTTCTGGAATATTGACAGCAGCTTCCACAGGAGGGGTGGGAGAAAAGTTGGATCCTTGAGGGACAAAGGCGACAGGGGGTCTCGACGACCTTTTATTGGGAGGCTCATGGATGGAAAAGGGGAGCAGGGGAAAGGTTTCGTCGGGGTCAGTAGTCTCGGGCTCCACGTCGACTGCGAACTCACTTTCTTTGGCATCACTTTTCATATAACCTAAATTTCAAAAAGAAAAATTTTCATTATAATGTAGAGCTACCCACGCAACTTATGCAAGTTGCATGTGAGCTGGTCTTTTTTTAGTTAGTAGATTCTACCCATAGATTTGACAAATTGGCTGGCAAGGTTGACTAAGCAGCTACTGTAAATCTGTAATCTGACATGTTGGGGTCTTTGCAGCTGTAATTAGTGATCATGAGCATGCCACAACTTATGCAAGTTGCATGTGAGCTGGTCTTTTTTTAGTTAGTATATTCTACCCATAGATTTGACAAATTGGCTGGCAAGGTTGACTAAGCAGCTACTGTAAATCTGCAATTTGACATGCCGGGGCCTTCGCAGTTGTAATTAGTGATCATGAGCATGCCATCATTTAGATGGTATGATGAATTTCTATTTGTCTAAGTTACGAGAATCTTCCCGTAGTCATGGAATGGCTACCAGCTCTGGTTCTCCCTTTGCTTATCACGTATTCTCGAGTTTTAGAGGCATAACCCGTAGACTTTTACCAATCACCTCTACACCGCTCTGATACAAGCTGAATTTCAAATATTTAGAGACAACGATTCAATAGAGAGGAGAAAGTACCTTGACTCCTCGACTTGGAACTTTCGAAAGCGATCACTTATAAGTGAAGAATATATACAAATAGTATTTCTCAATCACTTGATAAGATATTGTAACATTACTCTTAAAATAATGTACAAAGAAGCACTACTAATTGTTAACTCTTTGAAGATAAATGAAACTTTTTCTTTTTGAAATTTAGGTTATATGAAAAGCGATGCCAAGGAAAGTGGGTTCGCAGTCGACGTGGAGGTGCCACAAGGAATGCAGTCCTAGTCAGATGCCAAGTATGTTGATGTAGGACACAGCAGGGGTGGAACAAGGGTAGAGACCAAGGGCTTCCCAGACAGTGCCCGAGGGTGGCAGTGCTGCGAGGGCGATGGTGCAAGGTGAATACACGACGATAGTCACAGTCCGATGCTTAGGTCCAGAGCCAAGGTTCTGTATGTTTTCTCTCTAGGATTCTAGAGTGAGAAAGTGAAAATGTGAGAATGAAGAAGAAGTCCCTTTAATGAATTCTCAAGACCTTTATTTATAGAGATTGAGATGATGATGTCGTTAACAGACACGTAGCACTCCCCGAGAGTGACATGTCACCGGGGGGTCCATGGGTGCCGATGCTCCACAAACTGTTGGATCGCATATTCACCCGGCCTGCCCCATACAACATCTCTCTGTCTGTCTGGAAAGACTGGCTCCCACAACGTCAGTGTGGGTAGAGAACCCCCTTGAATCTAGCCTTTAATCCAAGCCCTTGCAGAGTCCCACAGGCTTGACAGCGGTGGGGAAGACCCCACGCCCAACTGCCAGGTGAACTAGGCGAGATGCCCTCCGAAGACCTACTCCCGTCTTGAAGTGACCCGGGGGTCATAGTCCCTAGGGGTGCCGACGTAAGCCCCTAGTGCCGGAGCATGTAGGCCAGTCACGCAGACACCCTGGCGGAGATAGTGTCCTGGAGGAATCGCCTATTCCACAGGCCGAGGTAACATCCCTGAAGAGCCATTTACCTGGCCAGCCAAGGTAGCATCCCGAAGGAGCCGTCTACCTGGCAGAAAGGGAGTCTTCGTGCCAGAGCAATTAGAGCTCCCTGGCGGAGATAGTGTCCTGGAGGATTCACCTATCCCTACGGGTGAGTCCTTGTGCCGAAGCACTCGGAGCGCATCAAGGTAGCATCCCGGAGGAGCCGTCTACCTGGCGGAAAGGGAGTTGAAGAGCTCCCTGGCGAAGATAGTGTCCCAGAGGAGTCGTCTATCCCCGCGGGTGAGTCCTTGTGTCAAAGCACTCGAAGCGCGTCAAGGTAGCATCCCGGAGGAGCCGTCTACCTGGCGAAAGGGGAGTTGTAGAGCTCCCTGGTGGAGATAGTGTCCCGGAGGAGTCGTCTATCCCCACAGGATGATGTAAACTCCGGAGAGTGGTTCGAAGCATGTTCCACGTCGAAGATAAGGTGCGCATGGTGTGGTGAATGAGTGTGGTGCCCGGGGGGCATGTAACCTGATTATGGTTCATGCGTGCGATGAAGTGAGTAATGTGCCGGGGGCACGATAGTATGACAAAGAGCCGGGGGGCACGGCTGTATCAACGGCGCGGCGTACGGGCGCAGCGTACGGGCGCGGCGGACATTCAGACAACGGGTGATGGGGTCGCGGAGTAAAGTCTGGGCGATGGGGTCGCGGAGTGAAGTCTGGGTGACGAGGTCGCGAAGTGATGTCAGGGCGACGGGTTCGCGGAGTGATGTCCGGGTAACGGGGTCGCAGAGTGATGTATGGTCCCTTGAAGAGAAGTGAAAATGCTAAGTATGGAAGCCAAATGCCAACCCTTGGGGGAAGGCCCAGGCCGACCCCAGGGGGGAGGCCCAGGCCGACCCCAGGGGGGAGGCCCAGGCCGACCTCCTTCGACAAGCGCCAAGGTGCGCCGACAAGCAATGGGTGATGTGCGACGGTCGGAGCGTGATGAGCAGTCGCGCAAGGATGACTTTCTTGGTGACGAAGTCGCGTAGA
Organism: Escallonia herrerae; assembly: GCA_033070095.1. Taxonomy (NCBI): domain Eukaryota; kingdom Viridiplantae; phylum Streptophyta; class Magnoliopsida; order Escalloniales; family Escalloniaceae; genus Escallonia; species Escallonia herrerae. The sequence goes on along the minus strand of JAVXUP010004085.1, from coordinate 21,139 downwards.
AGAAGTAAGAAGTGCACGTGACTTGAGCGTGCACGCTTTGACCGATTATGAGCGTTGAATGTTGACTGTTGCTTGTGCGGACGTGTCATGCAAAATGGGATCACAGTGGGCCTTTGGGTGCGACCAGAATAGGTTGGGAACAAAAAGCAAATAGTATTTCATTAGATGCTAATTATTTGTGGGACAATTTTGAAAAAAAAAAAAAAAGAAGAAGAGTGAAACGAAAGTCAAAGCATTTTGGTTTAAGTCATTGAAAATGGGTGGTTGTGAGTCTATAAGATTAGTCACTGAAATTAGGAGCTTATTGAAGTGATTAATATTCTGAAGTCAAGGGTAATATGAGAGATCATATTAAGCAATGATGAGGAAAGATTTTAGGAGATAGGATCTTGAACTATTGCTACATATGGATAAAGTATGAGAAGTGAAATACTCCAACCATATTTGACATGAGAGATTCAATTTTGGGACAAAAGCTGAAGTTCAAATAAGAGTCGAATGATAACTGAACAAAGACTTGTTAATGGTAAGAAAACTTTTGTAAGGATAAAATTTTGAGTTGATGTATTACTAAATGCGGATCAATTGTTGGGAGGAAAATAACTACACATGATATGACACAGAAAATCAAGGGATTAAAAAGTTCAAAGTTATGAACTAAAGTGATATGTAAAGAAAAATCAGTGTAGTGATATCACAAAGAAATTAACCCAAGTCCATGCTGCAAAAGAAATTTTTTTTCAAATAAGTTACAGAAAATGCATCGTAATTAAGAGGTACGCTTTACCATATGATAGATTGCGCCGTCATGTCAAAAAGTGTTAGAAAACATCATATCAGATTCAAGTTATAAAAAAAAAAAAAAAACACACACACACACACACACACACATATATATATATATATATATATATATATATATATATATATATATATATATATGGGAGCTGATCCGTTGATACCGCTAGCAAAATATGAGAAGTTGCCAACGTGATCTAGTCGTTCATCCTGAAAGGATGGACGGTCCAGATCTTTTTTCAAACACTGTCAGCCGTCCGCGAGACAGTGTTGCGGACGGCTTTTCTTACCAAATTGCCCCTCCCATCTCGGCCACTACACAGTGTCGCGGATGACTTTTTCCCTAACACACGTCAAATTAAATCTAGACACATGTCACATCCTCAAATTAATTCTGGACACATGTCACATCCTGTCCCCCATACTGTCCGCCGTACAGTATCGCGGACGACTTGACAGCTATACCCCAAAGTTCCCTAATCTCAGCTCTTTTTGCATTTTCATTTCCTTAGTCTTCACTTGCTTTCATTTTCAGCTCCCTTCAAGTTTCAAGTAACACTTGCTTTAAGCTTTACTCAAGTAAGGTAAGTTTGTAAATGGTGAAGTTTTCTTTATGGATTGAACTATAAAGTTTAAATATTTTTTTTAGATGGATATATAGTTTTTTTTGGGTTTATGTTTGTTGGGATTTATCAGTCTATTCATCAAAGTAATTTTAATTTGTGATGTTCAAGAAAATAATTTGTTAACTTAAAAAAAATATACTATATTTAAATTCAATTTTTTTGAGATTCGTTAACTTCAAAAAGTTTATTATAGTTAGATTCAAACTTTTTGAGATTATGTTTGGCATATTTGTCATGCTAAATTAGTCTATTAATCAAGGTAATTTTTAGGGTCAAATACACGTAGGTACCCTGAAACTATCACAAAGTCTCATCTGAGAGTCTCAAAGTTTAATTTTTACACATAAGGGCCTGTAGCTCCAAATTTGCAGTAAGGGCTTCCGTCCAACTTCCTAACGATTTAGCCTTTTCTGTCAGGGGCAATTTCGTCAAGCCATATATATATATATATTTTTATTATAAAACACCTTCATTTTTGGAACCCTAATCCATCTCAACACCTTATTTGCACTTGTCTTCTTCCCTTTCAACCCTCCTCACTTGTCCTTGTTATTCCTCCTACATGGTTGAACCGAATTCTTCAACAATTTTGGCAACCAACAATCAATACAAATAAAAAACCCTAAATTCGAACCACAATACAAAAACGGGCCTAAAATTCCCAAATTTCGTTACACAATCCTTGTGAATAATGTGATTGCAATCACGGCAACTAAAACAGGCCAATTACAACCCTACTCCAAAACAGTAAGAATAATTTTGGGCAGATTCGCAACAAAATGGCTAACACCTGAAAAGACTGAAAACTCTAGCCACAAGAATGACATGTAGATGGTGAAGAATGTGCGGAGGGCATGGAGGAAGCGGGACAGGTAGAAGACGTAGGACCAGAAGAACATGCGGCCAGATGGGCGCGTGCCGAGAGGGAAGCAGAGGAGCCACTGGAGAGGGGTCTTGGACCGGTTCCAGAACCATCAGGTAGCGTGGATCTCGATGGAGGCAGAGAAGAGAAGGCCGATAAAGATGGTGGTGGAGACGAAGGACATGGCGAGGGACTGGGCGGCAGGGACTGGGCTGAGGGGGATGGGGCGACGGCAGCGGGAGAAGAGGAGGAGCAGGTGGAGGGCAACGGCGGTGGCGATGTGGGCAAAGATTGAGGAGAAGAAGAAGGATCAGGTAGGGCCCTATGATTGCGTCGAGGGAGCCATTCCCCTGTAAAAAATGGAACAAAATAGAGAGAAGGGGAGAGGAGAACAGTATAGGGGATTAATTGCCTTCAAACCAAATATGGCTTGACGAAATTGCCCATAACAGAAAAGGTTAGATCGTTAGGAAGTTGGACGGAAGCCCTTACTTGTTTCAAATTTGGAGTTACAGGCCCTTATGTGTAAAAATTAATCTTTGAGACCCTCAGGTAAGACTTTGTGGTAGTTTCAAGGTACCTACGTGTATTTGACCCTAATTTTTATTTGAAATGTTCAATAAACGCCATTTGATAGTTAAGCGTAATCTATCTCTACATAGGTCTTGTTTCACAATATCCAATTTCGTGTCGAGCTCCAACACCTCTGTAGATGCTAGTGATCCATATCTAAGACGAACATTTTAAACACTGGAAGAAACTGAAGAATGTTTTGAGCGTATTCATTGAGGGTTGGTTTTGGCATTAGAATAAAGACTACAAGAATAAGCAACATAACAAAAAAAATATGCTCTCGCTTATACGACGGGACTGCTTTGTGCATACAAATTACCAGGTCAAGATGTTTATAAGACTTAAACCCAAGCAAGATCATTGGCTTATTACCAGCCTGGAACTGGCACACAATCACCCGTTAGTAACCCCTTCTAAGGTGAGTCAGATGCATCAACACAAGAAGATGGGTAAGGTCGCAAGGAGCCTAATTCACACAATGAGCAATGCGCGGCTAGGACCTACCGACATGATTAATGTTCTTGCTGAACAGGCTGGGGGAATTCAAAATTTAAACTTTAACACGACAGACGTTCGTAACGCGGTCCGAACCCATAGACGAGCCGCGTATGACCTCAATGATGCTCAATCCACAATGAGCCTATTGAAACGGATGCAGATGGAGGACCCGCAGTTTACCTTCGATTATAAACTTGACGACGAGCATCGAGTTAGCATAATTTTTTGGGTCGACGGTCGTTCGAGGCTAGCTTATAAGCATTTTGGGGATGTCGTGACTTTCGACACCACATACCGTACCAACAAGTACTCGATGCCGTTCGCTCCTTTCACGGGCGTCAATCATCATTATCACTCCATCCTGTTCGGGTTCGCCTTGTTAAGGGACGAGAGCGAGAGTTCTTTTGTATGGTTGTTTAGGGAGTGGCTGGAAGCCATGAACAACAAAGCACCCAAAGTTATCATCACCGATCAAGATTTGGCAATGAAGAAGGCTATTGCTACCGTCTTTCCAGATACTCGACACAACTTGTGCACTTGGCACATAAGCAACAAATACCCTGAACGTCTGCATCACGTGTATGCAAAGTATCCAGACTTTAAACAGGATTTTGACAAGTGCATTAACAAGTCGTTAACGATTGAGGAATTTGAGGAGAGGTGGGAAAAGCTTGTTAAGGATTACTCATTACAAGACAACGAGTGGCTCCAACACTTGTACGAGCTCAAAGAGCAATGGATTGGCATTTACACGAGAAGATATTTTTCTGCGGGCATGAGTGAATCTATGAATGCCACGTTCGATAATTATGTGGGTACAGCTACCAATTTGAAGAGTTTCGTCACATCCGCCCAAAAAGCGGTTGCCTCGTTATTCATGAAAGAAAAGGCTATAGACTTTGCAAGCACGTACAAACAAATGAGAAGGTTGCTTAAGACCCCGCTGGAGCTGAACGGTGCAAAAGTCTATACGAAGGAGATCTTCATGCTATACCAAGTAGAGCTATGAAAATCGGGACGATACAGTATAAAAAGGTGGCAGAAAAGTCTATGCGTGAGTACAAGGTTTATTCGCTCATGAATGACCTCGTCCCTAAGAAGCTGCGCAGAATGTATACGGTGCGCCATGACACATTGACGGATTTGGTGACATGTGTTTGCAAGAAGTTTGAGTTCCATGGCATCCTGTGTAGACACATTCTACGGTTTTTCATCCAGAAGAATATCAGGACAATCCTCGATAAATACGCCCTGCCACGGTGGACGAAAGGTGCAAACAGGTTGCATGGTACCATTGCCTTTCTGAAGCATCCGTATACTGACTTTGAAGAATCAGAGACATTGCGGTATAATCATCTGGTGACAACGTTTACCCATTTGTCCGTAAAGGGTACTGCTACAATGGCTGGATATAAAACATCTCCTTCAGTTAGCTCAGCAGCAAGATCCCATCGTCGACCAGTTCGAATTAGTTTCAGTCAGCAATGCGGTGGATGACAGCGAGCCTGCAATGGGATCAGAAGATGATGAGCCAGTTGAGGAAGACGACAATGATATCCAACCTTTGGATCCAATTATATCACAAACAAAAGGCTGCAAGAGATCTACGCGGATGAAGAGCTCTATTGAACAAGCAACTTAACCTAAAAAGTTGAGAAGGTGTGCAGTGTGCAACAAAATGACTGACCATGAAAAGGGGAACCATTAGAAGGCACTGGGGATAAGTCTAAGGGGTTTGCAAGACAATGAAAAAGATGATGCCGAAGATGAGGAAGAAGAAGATGCAGTGGACCTTTAGTTGGACTTTTTGTAATAATAATCTGTTGTGACAACTTCTTTCTTTTTTTTTTTTTTGTGATTTTCTCTCTATCCGCCACATAGTCTAGCGGACAACACGGCATAAACATTGCACTTCAACACTTAGAATTTTTTTGGTTTTTCAGGACGTCCGCTACACTGTATAGTGGACGGCTCAGTAGAAACACTGGTCTTCAACACTTGGAATTTTTTTAGGTGTTTAGGGCACATAATGTCAGTCTTCAACACTTGAAATTTTTTGGTTGTTTAGGGCATCCGCGACACTATATAGCGGACAGTGCAGCAGAAACATTGCACTTCAACACTTAGATTTTTTTTGGTTTTTTAGGACGTCTGCTACACTGTATAGCGGACGACGTAGTAGAAGCATTGGACTTCAACAATTAGAATTTTATTTAGGACGTCCGTTACACTGTATAGCGAACGGCTCATCAGAAACATTGCTCTTTAACACTTGAAAATTTTTGGTTGTGTAGGGCGTTCGCGACACTATATAACGGACGGTGCAGCAGAAACATTGCACTTCAACACTTAGAATTTTATTGGTTTTTAGGACATCCGCTACACTGTATAGCGGACGACACAGCAGAAATATTTGTCTTCAACATTTGAAATTTTCTTAGTTGTTTAGGGCACCTAACATCATTCTTCAACACTTAGAATTTTTTTGTTGTTTAGGGCGTCCGCGACACTATATAGCGGACGGTGCAGCAAAAACATTGCACTCCAACACTTGAAATTTTTTTGGTTGTTTACACTGTCCGCCAGACGATATAGTGGACGGCGCAGCAGAATCATGACTTCAACACTTAGAAATTTTCACCATTGTTTAGGGCACCTAACATCAGTCTTCAATCACCATTGTTTAGGGCACCTAATATCAGTCTTCAAAAATGAGATTCTTTTTGGTTGTTTAGGATGTCCGCTACACTATATAGCGGACGTCGCAACAGAAACATTGGACTTCAACACTTGGAATTTTTTTGGAGGTTTAGGCCGTCCGCTACATAATGTTGCGGACAGTGTGTCAGTTTATAAAGCCATACTTTCAATCTCTTTCCCACTGTCATGTTGTCTCAATGAGGGCGAAAAAACAAAGCTAAAATATTTTCTTACCACCATCAAACCCATCTCAATAAGGGCAAAAAATCCACAACACTCAAATGGTCATAAATCCAGAACACACAAATGGCCAAAAATCCACAACACACAAATAAACCACCACAACACAAAAAAATACATGTCTCAATCGAACTTCGAATAAATTGGTATTTTAAAAAAATTGTTGTTTTAAGAATAATCGTTTACAAGAAGGCCTCATTGAGCCAGATTCTCATCCTTAAACGGATGTAGAGTAACCTAACTAGTCTAGGCCGACCGCTATAAACTTGTCAAGCTATTCTATATCTAAAGGTCTGTACTTTTGCTGCGCTCCAGATAGCCGCCTTGAGAATCTCACCTCGACAAATATAGTCCATGTACATGCAGATAAAGATGCCGCAGTCTGAGGTATTAGCTTGCTTGGGTCAGCTCCTCTTCACTCGAACTTAGAGTCGCGGCCTCGCCGGTACTTCTAGTTCACGAAGATAGTGGACCATGGCACATACAAGATTCTGTGGAGAAATAAAAAACAGCGTAAGCTACGAGTTAACATTTACAGTATGCAGATTACAATATGCACTAAACAACAATCGTAAGATTACCACAGCATCCAACTGGGCTTTCCAAAGCTGCTTCACTGGCATTTGCCGGGTATCATTGTGGAGACTATCAAGGACTAATACAACCTTCTAAGTTGGTTCATTGCAAACCAAGAACCAGTGGCTATTACCTAGAAATGGTATTAGGAACACGTCCGTATCACGGGCGCTCACCAGACTATCCCCATTAAGAAATGCAATGAGCGCATCAAACTGTTCCAACTGTTTTAAGATTTTCTTCCCTCTCCCATCGACCCAATGCTCCCATATTGAGCAGATAATGCCATGAACAAAAAAATGCACGGCCAGTCATTCCGGGTGGCCCGACTCCACTCCTTCAAAATTTCCATGTAAGAAGAGATCATAGTGTCGTTCAACCAAGCCCTCAGAGCTAGGCAGGACATTTCCCCCCACTTGTAAGTGTAATCCAAGCCATTTGGGCAAGCGACAGTATATGACGCTTTGTCCGGAGGGGCCCTGCTAAAGTAACGCTGGTGAATTAGCCGGGCTTTTTCTAGAGGCTTCAACTGATGTCCCTTGGGATAAGCGTGGGATATTGGCCTCTCGGGGCTTTGGCCGGCTGATATTGCCCTTTGGGGGGGCCGAAAGGTCCCACCACAGGACGATGGGCATTAAATCAAAGATATTGATGTGAGCATATTGCCAGTCTTGTGTAACTTGACTCTGAGAGAAGGGTATTGGTTCCGACTCCAAAAGCAAAGCAAACGAGGGGACACTGTACTTGTCCCATGGCGCTTGAGCCTGTCCCGCTACGGAGGGACTACCAACCCCTTGGCTCACCCCTGATGTCTATCCTGAGGGATCACCGTATCTCTCGCTCACATGGGGAGGCTGCCACCCCGGATAGTTCATTCCTGGGGAGACGCCCGCTGCTGGTCCTATATAATGGCGCATAAAATTCCCGAAGCCTTGGGCTAATGTATCAGCCCGTTGGCGAAGTTCCAATCCCATGGCATTCAGCAGATCTTGTCGCTCACTCAGCTTCTGGAAGAATGCGAGCGAGGCATTAACCTATACATCGAAAGAGATAATAAACATAACCACAAAACAGACAAGATTGAATGTAAAACAAGAATCATTAAATCGAATTAAAAGCATATGTTGGGTAACTTACGAGACCAAATGCCCACTTCTCATCGATCTGACCCCTAGGGTGGTACCTCTGCGTTCATTCAAACTTTATCGGGGCTACTCTCTTCTGCGTGATGCGGTAGTACCACTCGTTGTACTACTCGATGCGATCATGGGGTTAGGCTCGGATACAATGGCTACCAGCGTGTCCTGTCAAGAATTGCGAACTTCAATTTTTCGTGCGCACAAGTCATGCGCATTCACCTTGCCAAACCGACCGACACCTGGCGAGTTCCTATTAACCCTTATATCTGGGGCATCTGCTGGCAAGCCCTGCAAGCAGTCGAAATGGCGCATTTTTTTGCAACTGAAATTATGAAAAAAAAAGTCAAGTTTGGAAGCTTTTATCAATCGCTCGTAAATTACCAACGCTAGCACATGCATATATATATATATATATATATATATATATATATATATATATATATATATATATATATATATATATATATATATATATATATATATATTACCAACGCTAGCATATGCTCAATACATAATCAAAACCATGCATAAGAAGCAATACTCATAACAATTCTAGATTATGAACAAATAAAGGATTGGTTTGTGAACTTACGTGATTGATGAGACGATTAAAGGATTTCTCGAAAAGAAATTACGCAAATCTGCTTGCCAACGCTGCTAGAAAAATTATGAGAAGAAAGAACGAATAAGAATTTCGAAGTTAGGTTTTTGTGTATATATATAGACCGTCCGCTACATAGTATAGCAGACAGTAAATTCCGTCCGCTACACAATGTAGTAGATAGCATTTATTTAGTATTTTTTTAAATCTCGTCCGCTACACAGTGTAGCGGACGGTGGGGATAAGGACTAAGTAACAGTCGTAACAGTCGTGGGGGACATGACTGATGTGACAACTGTTGGGGGGATGTGGATGACCTGACCACTGTCTTGGAAAAAGTCGTCCGCTACACTGTCTCGCAGACGACTTTTTGACTGACGGTTTTCAGGGTCAAAAAGTCGTCTGCTACACAGTGTCGCGAACGAGATGGGAGGGGCAATTTGGTAAAAAAAGTCGTTCGCTACACTGTCTCGCAGACGGCTGACGACTTTTGAAAAAAAAAAACCTGGTTCAGGATGGACAGCCAGATCGTGTTGACAACTTCTCTTATTTTACTAGCGCTATCAACAGATCAGTTCCATATATATATATATATATATATATATATATATTAAGAATTAATTAAAAAGTAAAATTTCAATCCGAACCCACTTCGGCTGCCCCACAAAAAACATAAGGAAAAGACAAGGAGAGAGCATTGTTGCATGATAAACAGAGTGGCCCATGTTTACATAGTTTTTTCTAGTATAATTAAGCAAGATCTGTTTCGTTACTATAATGCAGAGTGGCCCACGCAATTGATGCAAGTTGCATGTGAGCTGGTCTTTATTCGACCCATAGATTAGACAAGCATAAGTGACAAATTGGCCGGCAAGCAGGTTGACTAAACAGCTACCGTAAATCCGCAATTGTTTTGCCCTCCCACTCACAGAGACGGAGAGAGGGGTTTCAGCTTGCTTGTCTTAAGAAGAGGAGAGGTTCATAAAAAGGTAAGCTTGTTCTTTCTCGGAGCTTTATCTTTATCCCTAGGCCTAGATTTGTGTAATTTGCATCTTACCAAATACACATACGCTCGTGTTGTCCACAGTTTAGGCGTCACAGCTGTGAATGTCTTCGCAGCTACAATTGGTGATCATGAGCATGCCATTCATTTAGCGACGTTGTCTTAAGTTATGATAATCTTCCCGTAGTCATGGAGACCGTATGTGGACATCACAGGTATACTGCGTTGACTCGCTCCATTTGATCTGTCCATCTCCGATTCCTAAGATCGATCTGTGCAATGGCAACCACCTCCAGTTCTCCCTTTGCTTATCACGTATTCTTGAGTTTCAGAGGCAAAGACACCCGCAAAGCTTTCACCGATCACCTCTACACCTATCTGCTAAACGCGGGATTTCAAACATTTAGAGACGACGATTCCATAGAGAGGGGAAAATACCTCGATGAGGAACTCCCGAAAGCAATCAAACAGTCGAGAATGTCGATAGTTGTCTTGTCAGAAAACTACGCATCTTCCACTTGGTGCCTCAAAGAACTTGTAGCGATCCTCGAGTGTAACAAGGAGCGTGGAGCCGCTGTTTTGCCTGTCTTTTATGGTGTTCAGCCGTCTGAAGTTAGAAAGCTAGAGGGTAATTTTAAAACGGAATTTGAAACCTACGAAAATGAGGTGAAGGCAGAAGGCGACCATAAAAGAAGAACGGAGTTGGCGGAAAGGGTTGAAGAATGGAAGGCAGCACTTCGTCAAGTTGCAGAATTGACAGGCCTGGTCTATCAAGCTGATGAGTAAGTTCTATCAATTGTCATTCCGGTACTTGAACTGGCTACCAATTTTCTGCTTATTCTGTGTTGGAAGTTCATTTGGTGCATCCAGTTGATACATACCATTTTTGCGTTCTCCCTGTAAGAAACCCTTACTATTCCGTAACAGCCCATATACCAGTCAATTTTGGCATTACCGGCTGGTACTCTCCATGCCGGACAGAACTAATGTACTGGCTGAGATTTCACTTTGCAGTGGGTTTTTCAGAATATTAGAAACATTTGCCAGCATTGCCGGCAAACCTATTACTGTCATGTGTCAGCCGCTGCCACCATCAGTGCCCACCGCCTGACCCTCCTCAACATCATCTCCTCAAATCTGCAACCACCAATCGTCGACAGCCTGATTTTCACAACCCTATAGAAAAGTGAGATCTAGATGTGTTCTTATTGCATGTTTATTTCCCTCAATGCAAAACGCAAATACATGACATGACAAGCAATGTTGATGTGTGGTACGTATGGGAAACAGATTGGTGTTTGATTTGAGATGCGCAGGTAACCGAACAGGGCAAATAAAGAAAGAAACTTTGCAAAAATTTATACATAAGTGTACCTTCCGGTTCAACGAAAACCAGATTTTGAAATCGAGAGTACAGGCCAATACAAGTTTTGGCAGTGCCGGTCGGTTCAACAGAGCCTTGTTTTTGAAAAACAGTGTACGGACCGGTTTTACTCCATGCAGGTCTGTTCACTTTCCAACACTGGTTTGTATAAATTCTTAGGTTTGTATCGGGATCCAATTTCTCAATAAAATTCAAACTTCTATTGCCAGAATTGACAAAAACTCCCAATAGCCCAACCCGGAGAAGATCAACCAAATTTTGATGCTCAATTAAGCTACAATATCTCTGATACCCTTCAGTGTATAGAGATGACCGAGCCCAATGCCATAAAGAAGGCCGCCTGCTTTTTCCTTTCTTCTTTTTCTCTTTTCTGCGTTATTTCTGTGATCATGACTTTGATACCAATTCGGGACAGGGGGTATTCATTCGCTACCATTTGCTATAAGGAGTAGGAAATGGCAGAAATTGTCAAAAAGTATGGCCATTAATTCGCGTGGTTGATGGACTGGAGGGTTCTTTATCTCTCTGGCGGTGGTTGTAATTCCAACCCATGCAATGCATAGAGAATTTGTCTGCTAAAATAAATTAGGACTTAGCAAAACTCGATGACTTATTCAACTAGATGGCATTAGATATTGGTTGAACAATGATATTGGAAACTTTGAATGCATATTCGTGCAAAAATATCTTACCTGTTGGTTTTGCTATTGTGAAATCACAATCTAATCCATGACTTCTTCATTTATTGATTTTTTGTGTATGCAAACTCGCTGAACATTTGACTCTTGATGCTATATCACCACCTCTTTCGTGATTTTTTTTAGGCCCGAGTCGAAGTTTATCCAAAAAATTGTTAAGGTGGTTGGGGAAAAAGTGAAGCGCATTCCGTTGAATGTTTGCCGTCACCCAATTGGCTTAGATTGGCGTGCACAAGACATAAATTCTTGGTTACAAGATGAATCAAATGATGTTCCGATTGTAGTAATATGGGGGATGGGTGGCATAGGAAAGACGACCATTGCCAAATACCTGTACAACTTAAACTTCGAAAGATTCGATGGTAGCAGCTTCCTTGCAAATGTTAGCGAAGCATCAAAACGCGAAGGTTTAGTTCGTTTACAAAGGCAACTTCTTTCAGATATCTTGAAGGGGAAAAAAGAGAAGATTTTTAACGTTGATCAAGGGATCAATAGGATTAAAGAAGCTCTATACTATAGAAAAGTTCTCGTTGTTCTGGATGATGTTGATCAGGGGGACCAATTAGATGCAGTGCTTGGAATGCGAGATTACTTATATCCAGGAAGTAAAGTCATCATAACGACTAGGTGGAAGCAATTACTAAAGGCTTCTGAAGTTCATAAGGTGCATCAGGTTATTGGAATGAATGAAATTGAGTCATTAGAGCTCTTTAGTTGGTATGCCTTTGGACAAGACCATCCCACCGAAGGCTACATGGATTACTCAGAACGAGTGGTGTTTTACTGCGAGAGACTACCTTTAGCTCTTCAAGTTTTGGGTTCTTCTCTATCAGGGAAAAGTATCGATCTATGGAAAAGTGCTTTAGAGAAATTGGAAGCCATTCCGGAAGGTCAAATCCTAGAAAAGCTTAAAATAAGCTACGACTCTTTGCCAGATAACCATGACAAAAATTTATTTCTCGATATTGCTTGTTTCTTTGTCGGCAAGGATAAAGATTGGACAAGTACAATTCTAGACGGCTGTGGTGTCTTTACAAAAATTGGGATCCATGATCTAATTGGTAGATGTCTCCTAATTGTTAACCCATATGATAACAAACTCATGATGCACCATCTCATTCAAGAAATGGGAAGAGACATTGTAAGGCAGGAATCAATTAAGGAACCCGGAAAGCGTAGCAGACTATGGCAAAAGGAGGCATTCAATGTACTTAGAGAGAAAACTGTAAGGATTATTTATCTTATGTCGACTTATATAGTATTGGTTCGTATACCCTTGAATTAAATCTCTCTCTCTCTCTCTCTCTCTCTCTCTCTCTCTCTCTCTCTCTCAGGGTACGGAGACAATTGAAGGCCTCATCCTCAACATACAGGAACCGAAGGAAAGTATTTCAGATGTTGAAACACCAAGAAGATACCATTACGAAGATTTTGTTGACAAATCAACATTACTCGTAGAAAGCAATTCACCAGAGCAAAGTCATCTAGGATTTTTTCTTTCTTGGCTTCCCATGAGCTCTGTCTTGGTAAAAACATTTTTCACGTCAGACCAACTCGACTTACAAACTTCTGCACTTTCACGGATGCACAATTTGAAACTACTCCAGCTCAACAATATACGTCTTCGAGGAGGATATCATCAGTTTCCAAAGAAGTTAAGATGGTTGTGTTGGCATGGGTTCCCGTCCAGAACAATACCCTCTGATTTTTCTCTACAGAACCTAGTTGCTCTTGACATGCGCTATAGCAGCTTGGAAACAGTTTGGAAAGGACCCAAGGTATAGTATGATTCCTCTCCTCTTTATTTTGCCAGGGTTAATTAATTAGAAAAAAGACCCTAAAGTATATCTATAACAATCTTTTATTTAATTTTCTTTTGCTTTTTCAGTAACAGTTTAACACCCTTTCATTCCTTAAAAAATGTTGTGCATGGCTTATAAAATGGCTAAATGGCCCTGAAAGATACAAGATGTAGAAATGAATTGTTAAAGCATCGGTTTCCCAATCTTGGTTGATAGAAACTTATCACTCATCTGTTTGTGATTACAACAGCTCAGATCATTGAAGATGCTTGATCTCAGTCATTGTCATGGCCTAGTTTATGGTATCTTGGACTTTTCTCTTGTCCCGAGTCTTGAGAGGCTAGTTCTCAAACACTGCATAAATTTGATTGAAGTTCATGAATCAATTGGGATTCTGCAAAGGCTCATTTTGCTGAATCTTAAAGCATGCCAAAACCTCAGGAAGCTCCCCACAAGCATGCGTCAGCTAAAATCACTTGAGACACTCAATCTCGATGGTTGCCCAAAGCTTCATGACGAGTCAGCTGCATATCATTTGGACGATACGAAACCTCGAACTTTAATGCAGATGAAATCATGGCTAACAATAAGACTGGGAAACAATCCCGAGCCTTTTCGCTTTTCATTTGCATCTTTACCTAGCTCTTTAGTTACCTTAAACCTTGCAAATAGCCATTTAACGGATACTTCTCTTCCAAAGGATTTTGGCAGTCTGCGCTCATTGCAGACTTTGCATTTAAGTGAAAATCCAATACATAGCTTACCAGGGAGCATCAAGGACCTTATTAGCCTCAAAAAATTTCACTTGAAGTCGTGCAAAAAGATCAAATCACTTCCAGAGCTTCCAACGAGTTTAACGGAATTGGCTGTTGGATCTTGCACGTCACTACGTACGATAGCAAATCTACCAAACCTGTTGACGTCGCTGGTTTTTACGAAGGAATGGTGTGAAAAACTGGTTGAAGTTCAGCATATGTACAAATTAGGACCTATCAGGAACTTTGATGTAGAAATGATGAACGATTTGGGATTGACTCATTCGGATGCCGGGGGAAGCCTTCGGGTGGTATTGCACAACAACATGATAGACGTGTCAAGGGAATATCCTCTCCAGGTATGCATTTCTTCCTTCCTTTATACACTCTGCACGTGCATAATACAGGTGATTAGTAAATAAGTTAATACTAGAATACTACCCGAGCAATGCTCGGGAAGCTTAAACATGATGTCTCAAAAATCAAATAGATAGATAAGTAACTTATCTATATGCCAAGATATATATTAATAGATGTTTGTTTCTAATTAAGTTAAGAAGAATATATGCATGTGTTGGAAACATATACTAATAAGTGGAGGTATCATGCCAACAATAACAGTATTAGTTATAGAAAATTTAACCGTAAAAATCTACCTAATATTATGTCTTATTCTTGTAGGTCCCTAAACACACTTGTGGGGGGGGGGGGGGGGGGTGGGTGGTTCAATAGGTGTTTATAGGTCTAATCAGAAATTTAGCTAATCAAGATAACAACAAATACAGCAAAAATAGATCGACACAAGAATCTATACTGGTTCGGGCTCACCAGCCTATACGTCCAGTCCCCGAGCATTCCACATCAGAGAGACCTACTTCAGCCTTTCACTAAATAGCTAGTTTCGGGTGCTGGCTCAAACTACCATACAGATCTTAAACCCCTTCAAGGTTTCCAACAATTATAAGTGAAATGAATAATATAATTTGGAATACAGTTCACACTCCTCAATGAGTAGATATTACAATAAAAACAAATGAGCTAAGCTTTCTTAGGTAGGTAGATCTGAAACCTTAAAGAACTTAACCAAGGAGCTTGCTATTCAAGATCTCAAACAAGGAACTCACTCAAGGAATAGTATAAAGATGTATGAATAAGTTGAGAGAGTCTTTTTTATAGGGATAAGAGAGATTTTTCAGAGATAGGAAAAGTTAAGAATAAGCTCTCTTAGGATTTTTCAGAGATAGAAAAAGTAGAAAAATGAATAACATAGAGAGTCATTCAAATTACTGAATAAAATCATTCGAAGGAATTTTCAGTTAAATCATTTCTAAAGAATTTGGTTGAATAAATCCAAGATTTATTCGAATCAATTTGAAGAGCAGAGATATCTTGGTGCCACTGAAAGATTCAGTCGAATGAAAATCTTTGCTTCGAATAAAACCGTTTGCTTTGAATGAAACACAGATTTAATATCAGACAAGTTATGACTGAATGATTCAGTCAAATGAAAATCTTTTGCTTTGAATGAAACACAGATTTAAAATTAGACAAGCTATGACTGAAGGATTCAGTTCAAAGAAAGTATTTTGCTTCAAATGAAAACCTTTTGCTTTGGATGAAAATGATTTTGAATCCAGATAAATGAGGACTGAAAGAATCAGTCGAATGAAAACTTTTTTATCCTTCGAATGAAAATCTTTTCTAGATGAACACTTCTTGGTTTGTCCTTTCTGATTTTCAGAAAGATCTTTAAGGAGGCTTGGCTTTAGATTTATTACAAGGAGAGAAGAATAAATTAAGTCCAAGTCCAAGTCTAAGTCCAGAGTCTTTGACCAGAAAATTTTCTAAGCTTTGATTTGTCCCGAAATCATTCTTAATAATATTATTAGATTAATGTTAGAGTAATAATCTTGGAATCATCAAAATAATGAATCTAGAATTTCAAAGTCAACAATTCTTATGACATGCATTAATATAGAACGGACAAAGAAGTGCAATGGAGGTTCTCTCCTTTCACATGAGGCTGTAACTTTTTCTACAGTACTTAAATATCTTTTAAACAGATGAGATAAATTCATTATTTTGTTTTAGCCCTTATCCTTTAGGAAATGATCGTTAGTTAAGCTTTACACATCCACTTTCGGTACAAAACAAAAAGAAAATAGTAACATATACGTTTAGTCCTGTATTACGATAAAACATAAATATTTGGAAGGTACCAATACTAAAATAAATGACTATATGATAATTAAGATGGTGCTTTAACTTCTTTTACATAACAATGCGTTGAATCTCTTAAATGGTCATTATTCTAATCTATTAGTAATAAAAGGTAATCAATTAGGTGATTATGACCGGTAATAATATGTTACAATACAGTGTATTAAGAAAAGTTAAATAAAAAAATTAAATATAGTTCAATTAGTAGGTTATAATACTATATGGAATTCAATCTAAAATGTCACAATTTAAGTAAGACTTCTCGGGAGAGTTCGGAATGAGAAATGATACTTGGTGCAAAATGAGAGCGAACATTGTCTTTATGTGTGTGTTTTATTATCATCATTGCTTTTAGTATATATTGTTATTGTTATATTGATCATTTGTATTGATGTTGATATTGAATTGATTTGGTCCAATTAGTTAAATAATACTATTTTAGTGGAATGCATTTAATCTCCTCAGGTGGTCAGTATTGTGATCTAGTCATAACAAAAGGTAATCAATCAAGCTGATTATGATTGTGATAATAATAGATTACAACAGATTGTATCTTGAAAATTTAAATAAAAAACTAGATAGAGTTAAATTAATAGGTTATAATGAAATCTTCTTAGAACAACTGAATAAGACAATTTCGATAAAATTCAATTTAGAAAGGGATAATTCCATTTTACTCCCTTGTACTTTATCCATATTTTTATTTTGGTCCTTGTATTTTCAAATCCTTGAAAATAGTCCATGTACTATGCATCGTCATTAATTTAGTTCATACGCTAACGTTTCTGTTAAAACATGGGGGGTATTTTGGTCAAATAAAAAAGAATGTGCCCTATCTTAAAGCCTCCACATCTATCTTCTATTTCTGCCTTCCCCCAACCCCTCACCTCCCCTGCCGCCCCCATCTCCTTCCCTATATTTTCCATCCTCGAAGCAATCACCCCGAGCACATCACCATTCTACAGCCAAGTCAAGCGTCACTCCACCACTGTGGGAAACAACACATCAGATCAACCACCAGTCCGCCTTCGAACAACCATCATTTTGCATGCCAACCGATCATCCAAACTAACGACGCCGTCGCCACCCACCACCATCCCTACCCACGCTGCTGCCATCCACTTCATGGTGTCAGCTTCATATTACATACGGCAAAGGACAAATGTAACCTTCATTATCACAATAATTTCGTCTAGTATACCCGAAATGCGTAGTTATAATCCAGCCAGGAATTGATTATTATGGGTTCTACATTAAAGGTGATGTTTTCGTGTGTCTGCATTAAAGGGGAATTTTGAGGCCATCAGTTTAATTATGAGGTCAAATTGGGTGACTACTATGAATTGATAGATGAAACTTACTATGTAAACCTTACCACAGTTGGATGCTGGAGAAATTTAATGGCTATGATCCTAATTGTTTGCCAGACGTTAATGCGATGTTGAATGCTACTGTGAAAGGTGCGTGTGGGATAGCCGTGTTTCGAAGGATTACGGACGATTTTGTTATGTACCCTCTTCGGCCCGGTGAGAGTTCGTCCTCGATTTCCAGTGATAATGGAGCTACTGAGCAAGTGTTGAGGAGGACTACAACCCCGGTTTTTGCTTCATTCATGGATAAGGTGAAGAACCTTTTTTTTTTATCATGAACTTGGGGGGGGGGGGGGAGGGGAGGATGGCTTCCTGGGTTTCCATTCGCTGTAATTGGTGTGTTGCTGTTGGGAGGGAGGAGAAGGGGGTATGTTAAATTAGGTGGGGATGATGTTCCATAGTGGATAATGATTGATGGGTTCGGTTTGGATTTGGAGTTCATTTTGATGGTGGCTGCAAGGATGGAGAAGAGAGGTAAGAGGGGAAGACGTGGAAGGCTGAAGAGAGAGAAAGAGAAGAGAGAGAAAGAGAGAGGTAGAGGCCTGTATGGCTAGGGCTTGACCGAAATACCCTCAAATTTATAACAGAAATATTATCGAAAGGACTAAATTAATGACAGTGCATAATACATGGACATTTTTTAAGGATTTGAAAATACAGAGACCAAAATAAAAATACGGGTAAAGTACAGAGGACAAAATGGAATTATCCCATTCAAAAATTTTAATCATAGTAAAAATGTAATGGGGAGTTCGGAATGAAAAGATGATATTTAGCACTGTTAAGCATGATAATATTGTTGGGTTATTTTCTAATAGTTTAAACTTTTAGAATAGATGATAACTTAATAAGTACAAAGCCAGAGCTAGAGCTAAACCATTGATGATATGTCCCACTTCAGGATGCTTACATGATGTGTCCGAAATGACATATCCACATCCTTAGGAGTTGCAAGGATAAGTCGACGGTTTGTTTTCCACTTTTAGTGGCTGATGACCTCTCTAGCTACCTTGCAACTTTGGTGGACCTCGATCCTAAAAAGACTGTGTTTTGTTTTCTTTTTCCTAATTGCCCCAGTTTACACAATGACTTATCTGTAACTTCCCTGAACAATGCTAAAGCTTTTTGCTAACTCATTCTTGTCACATCCATGTATGCCACATACAACTTCGCTATGTTGACGCGCATTTTTTAAACTTATCATCCCTTTGAAGCCATCGGGACTCTTAGTATGTTGTCAAGAAAGTTAACCAGCTAAACTATAGTCGGCACTCGTTACATTGACTTTGCATGTGCAGGGACTGTATGAATTTGGTATATTCAGCACTTTTTTACCTGGCAACAAGATTCCAACTTGGTATAGCATGAAGACTAGGAAGTCTGAGATTTCCTTTACAGTACCTTTTACTCCAAACCTGAAGATCAGCCACTTCAACATGTGTATTGTCCTTGAAGGTACATGTTCACCCCATTATGTTAAAGTCACCAACAAGACTGATGGCCGGAGATGGACCTATAGCCCGACCTTCACATGCATGGTAATGAATGACGAAGATATGATGTGGTTATGCCATTGGAATATCGCGAATCAGATAATGAAAAGTGGGGATGAAGTGAGAGTCTCAGTGGATATTATGGGTTTCGGAGTTCAAGGTCCGAAGGAGTTTGGAATTCATGTTGTGTATGAGCAAGAAGAGAATGGCACCAAAAGCAGCCCCACCAATCTGACAGTAATTGATGGCGGCGATTTGTCAGCCTATCAGGTCAGGACCACAGGCTCCTACTTCCTATGTCATTACGATTTTTCTGACCATCAGCACTTGGCAAAGAAGGAGAGCAGCGAGTGGGAGAGTGTTTTATTTGAAGACTAAAGTCTATGGTAATTTTTCTTAGGTTGTTCTGGTTCTACAAAACATCAAGTGGAAACCACAATAAACTTTTGTACCTAATTATGTAGTTGTTATCCATCATCGAGTTGTTGTTGTAATTATCATTTGCATCTTTGAACAAATATCTGAAAGTACACTGATTTGAATGATAGTTGCTATGGATAAAATACTCTTGACTAGATTTAACTTTCCAACGTTATACTTTCAGTTCCGTTTGTGAACAGTCAAATTGCCCAATTTTCACTTAACAAATATAAGGCTCCGATTGCCAAATGGAATTAGAATTGGGGATTGCAATTCAATTCCAATTCCAATTTTGGAATTGAATAAAATTTATAATTTCATTGATTGGTTAGCACAAAAGATTGGATTAAGAATTAAAGATATTAAAATCAAAAAATAAAAGATAAATATGCAAAACTGGAGTTTCAAGTTTTTCTTATCAAATCATACTCCACGGAACCCCACCCAACACGAGCAAAAGAAAAGGAAATAAAATATACATAAGATGACTAGGTATAAAATGAAAATGAGTCCACTAAAATAAATACACATATGACGACCAAGTATAAAATAGAAAGTTGAGCCAATTTCTTTTGTTCTTCAAAGATAACATCAGTCAACCTACGACATAACCAGCTCAAAAACATTCAACCAACAATCACTATAAATACACCATAACTCCTCAGAATGCACCACATATTACGTCGTTTCAACAAGAAAATAGCTCCTGAGGAGATAACATTTCTGATAAACAGTAGTAAGATATGGTGAGATATACAATAATAACAAAATAGCTGCCAAAGAAATAACAGTTCAGATAGGCAATTAGCTATTATATCAAACTCCTCTTCCACGCCTAGCTTGATATTCAGTGAACATGCCATTTGCTAAATTCTCTTTAAATGCTGTTTATTCAGGCGTAAGCTGGACAGATCTTATCACTTCCTCATTGCCCGTGTCATCAAGAATTTGAACAACTATTAATTCTGCATCAACCTCAACTAATAATCTTGTTTCTTGTTCAATTTGCTCCTCTCGTATGAAATTGTGCAAGATGCAACATGCATTGACTATTCGAATCTAAAATAAAAAAATACAAATGACAAAAAAAATCAGATTATAACCTGTTATATGCTATATATGTATGCACACACACACACACACACACACACACACACACACACACACACATATATATATATATATATATATATATATATATATACCAACAACTTACCACTCATAATATCACCTGTGTTTTTACATCAAAGAATGGTGCGGTTTTAAGAATTGCCCACCGTTTCTTCAGCAGCCCAAACGTTCTTTCAATCACATTCCTTACGGTTGAGTGACAAAGATTAAAGAACTCTTTGTAAGTACTTGGATTATTCCCACTAGCTGT
>JAVXUP010004084.1:0-42329 GCA_033070095.1 Escallonia herrerae | reverse complement strand
GAGAGTGCATGGTTGTTGGTGTGGGCAAAGTGAATGAGGAGAATTAAAATCTGGTGACGTGGCTTGATCTAAGCCGATCTCTCCCACTCAACTCGATCAGACGGCTGTTGGTGGGATTACAGCATGCCTACTGTAATTCTAGTAACATGTAGATGATCCGGATCCATTTGTAACATGCTAGTTTTATCCTCTTGGTCTATACTCTATAACATATTGGTCTTCAAATTCGCAGTATATGACTGCGAACAAATTGATGTCATGCTTAAAGAATTATCTAAAACACATAAACCCGCCAAATTCTCTGTGATACAGGGTGGTAATCTTACCTACGCTTTAGGGGCATCTTCAGTGCACCGCACCTTCTCATAAACATGAAACATTTATTAAAAGCCAAATGCCTTTCCTGAAATAGACCTAATGGAAGTCATAACGACGACATGTAAATTTACGCTCATTTCATGCCTTCTGAGCTCTACTACTCTGACTCTGTCGATCCCTGAAACACTTCCTGAGTCACATTTGTAGCGACGATTCCACTTCTTAGGGGGTCTGTTTGACATATTGTGCTGGCAGTTGAACAAAAGCCAAATCCCTGACAAGGTGACACCTATGTAGAATGAATGGGGAGCGGGAGAGAGAGAAAGCCAGACAGAGAGAGAGAGGAGCAGGAAGAAGAGAAATTTCTGCAACTCTCAAAATGGTATGTCCTCTTCTTTCCATTTCAACCTGCTCTGCTACTTTTCCCCCTAATGGGTTGCAGTTTATGAACTACGATATGTTGCCTTTGTGTTCTTGCTGTCCCAACTAACACGAGTTGCACATGAGCAAGTATATATGCATCTTTGATTGAATCTGCGAAGTAGTCTAGATTTGTGATTAGGACAAACTCGATGATGCAGAATTGCGTTAGAGGGTAATAATATGTTTTCAGTACCTTACAGCATAATTCTTAAGCAGGTGATCTTAACCTGGTAGGAGTTGATTGTACCCCCGAATTTAAGGAAAGTAATAGTAAGAAAAAAGAAAATTAGGGGCATTGCGATTTCTTTGTGTTTTCAATGCTATTTGTCGGATATTTTGTGATGCATGTCAACTCGTTTGTTATGTATAGATCCGTTGGTAGAGACGCCCTTTTCGTTTTTGACACATCGATAGAAATGTGATGTAGTTCTTTCATTGAAAGATAAAACGACATGATATTCTATCTACCCTTTACTAAGATGAGGAAAGAATGATCATGCACCACAAAAATGAACAGGCAGAACCGAGGGAGGGGGAAATTGAGTAGAAAAATGTGCACAAATTCGTAGGATTAAGCAGTGTCTACATCAGAGGCGTGAATAGAGTCTTTTAAAAGGAGTTGTCCAAGTTTAGTTAGTTGTAAGGTTTAGTTAGTTTTAAGGTTTAGTTAGTTTTAAGTAAAAAGGAAGGCTTTGTTCTTCGCTGCATACAGCTTTCGGCTCAACAGTAGTCAAAGTGAAAATGCCGTCACTGATACAAACAGGTTACGCCATCTGTAAAGGGGGTGGCTTTATTCACTGCTGCATATCGTTGGTACTCGTTTGCTTAAGTAGAAACTAGAAGGCAGTCTTAAATTCCAGGACATTTAAGGATACACTCTACGCTTAATTAGTTTAACTTCAGATAGACACACTGTTGGGAATTCCCGTGCCAGTAAGTCCACTGGCACTACTGTCACCTGAGGTATTAGGGTATAACAAGGTGTAAGGGACCTTAACAGGCCCAGTTCGATTCTTTAATCTCTTGTCGTCGTTCCTACCAATTATTCTCTTTTCAATTTCTCCAAGCTTTGTTCCAAATCTCCTGAATGCATTTAGCGGTTGGACGTCTAAAGTCCAATCAGGAGTTTCTCTCTGCCCAAGATAAACCTCATCTGAACCATGCCTGGACAAAATCTCTATTAGAGATATGCCAAGTAGGGTATGGAACTGCGATGTAATTGTTCTTAGGAAGGCCTTGTCGGGGTTTGTCTCAAGCTCAGCATAATCAGGCGTGCCAGGTTCAGGCATGAACCGGCGGCTTATGGTTGGGCGGTTTGGGAGGAAGCCAGCATAAGGATATTGCCCAAAATTGACGGCTGCATGGAGGGCAGAAGCCACCCATATGATAATGGTGCAACTTAAGACAAGTTCAGCTCTTGTCTTCATCTCAGGCCACCATGGCTCGTCTTTTTTATCACCATGGCCCTCGTTGCGGAGTTCCATCCACCATGACTGGAGTTCAAAGTCACTTTTGATCAAGTCATCGGTTGGGTAGTAGAAAGAGCAATATTCATCAACCCAGGTCTCAATTGCTGACCAGATTTCAAGACCATCAACAGCAAAGGGGTAATCTTCTATGAGAAGTTTGAGGCCATGGGGTTGGCCTGAGTCCGGAACTGCCACTCCTCTGCATTCACATTGAAGGGAGTCAAAACTTGTTTGTCTGTACAGATTAACATTGTTGTGATCACATTTCATGCAAAGTGTGGTAACTGACCTTTTAAGCAAATCAGCAGGAAGCGCCTGCTCTGTAAAAACCCAGTTCTTATAAATAGCAGAAGACATTTCCAGTGAAAACTTAGCTGGAAAGACTGTCATTTCGAGTACGCCACCTGCATTAATGAGGATCTGCCGGGCCAAGGCGTTTATATTCATTGTATCACGAAAATGGGGATGCAGAAGCTTATGTATTGGATGAAGCACACTCAACTGCCTGTTTGTTGCAATGATAAAAGGCTCTATTATCGCATGAGTGTTCAACCTGCAACCAGAATCACAATTAAGGGTAAGTAGCATAAACCCAACACTCCTCACACACCCTGTGTGTGTGTGGAAGGGGGGGAAAGGGGGGGGGGGGGGGCATTTGTTCGAAGAATCAATCTTGTAAACCTACCAGTGGCTAATGAGCTGATGATAACCAGAATCATTAACAACAGCATAGGCTTTGGCTAGCTGCCAAACTGAACCTTCAATGCCATGCTCTGATGGAGTAAAGACTTGGCTGGTGGGGCCATGCTTGTCTCCCTGTGGATGTGGCAAGCTCAATTCAATTGCCAGTGGCTTCAATGTTCCATCATCTTGATGTAGAAGTAGCGTCCGACTAGCGTAGGTCTTTGTTACTGTCGAGTTTATCCGTCCCAGGAATGGCATTACTGCATCGTGATGGTCTAATATGAACAGCTTGCTATTCTCAATTGCCTGTAGTTTTTAGGAAATATAAAGCAAATGCATAAGGCAGTTCTTGTTTCGTAGATGCATTTACAGTCAAAACTCTCTTGGTAGAAAGATGAAGCAAGAATTGTACTTCATTTACGGTAAGCCCATTCATGTTCTTCTCAATGTGCTCCCTTGTTATTGAGCTAGTTTGATCACCATATTCCTTCACATCTAGCTTGCTAGCCGGTGGAAACTCCTGGGAAGTAGAAATATGTCATTATGTTTTAACCTAGAAAATCAAGAAAATGATAAACAAATCACTCATTCACAATGCTGTGTTTGTTAAGCAGCCCTTGAATTAGTTGAGTTGACTTTGATCCGAGAATGACAAGCACAAGTTTACAAAACATTTCATTTTAATGCCATGCTTGGTACCCAAGGGCAACTTATGAGATTTCCCATTGATTATTCTTTCTTGCGCATGGGACAATGCACTCATTGACAAAAATATACCCACACGGAGGCAGAGTGAAGGTGGTGGGTAGGAGACGGGGAGCTGGTGGCATTGGTGGTGGGGGAGGTAGCAATGGTTGTGGTGGCATGCCAGCGCACTAGTTGTGGTAGTGGGTTGTCAGAGGTGGTATTAATGGTGGGCTGCAGGCGATAATGGTGGTGCAGGTAGGGCTGGAAATAGTAGTAGTGTGGCGCTGCCTGTGATGGTGATGAGGTTAGGGTGGAGTATGCATGTATGCTTGAGATATTTTAATTGCTTCATGGTACCAAAATCCAAAAAAAGAGTAAGCAGATTCATCGTCCATGTTGTTCGTGTGTACAATGCTCCTTAGCTTTTACCTGGAGGCGACGTATGCAAACAGGATTGACTCCTGCAAGCATTTCTCTGCCGAACTCTTCGTCTGTCCTCCAGGCAGACTTGTTCTTGTCCTCTGCAGTTATCCATTGAATCGATGCCTCATAACTTTTCCGCATGATTCAAATGAAAAGTGAGATGTGAATAAACAAAAAAAGAAAAAAAGGAAAGTCTGTTTATACCTTTGAGGATATCAGGCAGTGGAAATTTTAGTGGTTTTTCACCATCAGAACGAACTAATTCTTTGAGCATCTCCCAAGGGATGCATTCCTTGAGTTTTCTTAGTGCGTGGTGATCTGGTAGGGGTTTTTCACCTTCGTATAGGTTGTATACATCTTGGAAAGTGTCAAACTCATTGGGAGATTTATCTAACAATGCGATCTCTCCGGCTAATACCTGGCCCAGGGACTTCAGAGCATAGGCCATGAAATCCGAAAACTTGACATGACAGAACCTTTCGTCTCGTGGGACATAGATGTTCAAACTTAGAAGTGGTAATCTGCTTTCCATGGTCGGATCTGTAGAGGCCATAAGAAACCATGTCTGCATTTAGAAATGAGGAACTGTTGCTGCTAGTACATGTTGAAACAAATTACCATTTGGTCATACTTAAAAGGTTTTGTTGCGCTTGCATGGTTAGTTGCTTTTCATAATAAACTTCCACTTATACAAGAATGAGAAATTCACTAGAAGAAAAAGAAATCTAGTGCCAAAGGTACCAAAAGAATAATGGCATTTATCCTTTTACAGAATCCTGAAACTATGATATAAAGACTACCATAGCTAGTAGCTAGGCTTCTTACCCCTTTTTGTTGGCTTGCGGCCCGTTCTTCCTCTACGGGGATATGGGTACTTCTTAGATCCACCAAGGACCGGGCGAGGATGGTCTGGACTTCCCAAGTCTTTGTAGTATGCATAGTCATAAACTCTGTCCCACTCTTTCAGCATGCCTGACCCGTTTCCACGAAGATTCATAAGTTCTTCTTCTCTGTATTGGCGTAATGGTTCTGGTGTATTAGATGGTAGGTATGCCTGAGGGGGAAAAAAATATTCAAAATTTGTTGTTTTGTGTTCTACTATTCTCCTTTGTAACTAGGCTAAAAGCCGGATGTTACCAAAAAAGCACATAATAAAAACCTTCGACTTAAGTACGGAAGTCCACTAGCTTTGGGAACCAAAGTCCCAAAGTCTGATCAAGTAAAGGACAAAGTTCTTCAATTATTGATGCTAAAGGAGTCCATCACAATAGAGAGCATAAACAATAACACTCTAGGCCATATGTGCTTGTTAATTAGAGTTCGTAAAGTTGTTGCTGGTGTCTTACTCTCTACCTGATATCACTGTCAAATGACATGACAGTGTCTTCTTCTTCGCTAGAACAGTCAAAAGCAACTTTATCACACAGAAAGAATAAAACAGCTAATGAGCATTGGACTACCATTGGACTACCTTGTTAGCAAAGAAGATGCGATCGTTCTTGTAACGATGTGCAGGGTAAACCCAGGAATTGCAGACGAAGTGAACCCTATCGTGGCCGGGGACGTCTTCTAAGGTGAGTGTCTTGAGGTAGAACTGGCTGTGGTGGTGGTTTTTTATAATGAAAGCACCTGGAACGCCCATGGACTTCTCCCAGTCAAATGAAATGTTAAATGCCGCTTCAACTCCGGCTGACACCGAGGTGAATGTTGTTATCCATTTTTCCAAAACTGATGCTTTCCCCAGTTTCCCTCTGTCTCCATTCACTAGAAATATGTGCAAATAGAAGTATGAAAACTCTTAATCAGATAATCTTTTCTTCCTTCATGGCATCCAGATTTGTGGTTTATATTGACTCAAAAGGTTCACCTGCCCACACCGTATTGCACCATGTCCAGTTGCAAAAAAACTTGACACCAATACTCTTATGCCGAGTTAGTTTAAGGGAGATGATATCTGCGCTCCACAGTTCTGCCTTTTACTCCACTTTGCTTTTCGATAACCGCTTTGAAGGCATTTTTCGACTTTTGTTTATCAAAAGCAAAGTAGTTGCATATGAGAAACTGTGGTGAGCCGATATCGGATTTTTAAGTGTGATCTCCCCATCATATAGTTGGCTGCATCACTGAGGGAAAAAAAACGAATGAACGGTGGGGCAGTTGATGGCTAATTTAAGCTCAAGTAGCTAGTAATCATGTCTAAATCAGCTCTTCATCTCTTTAATACTCTTTCTTCTCTAGAGTTAGTCTGTGGTGCGTGTGAATAGAGACGGAGGGAGAGGAGAGAGAGCCTGACCTGGGTCACCATGAGTAGCACTGATGAGTTTTACTGAGACACCTTTGCCCACAAGCTCATGAACGTGGTCGAGAAACGAGGCCTTCTGGTCAGTCAAGTCCAGAACATTTTTCTTCATTAACACCACAGTCCCCTTGATGATCTTTCTGTCACTGCCATTTGATTCTATGCTCTTGCTTTGACTCTTTCCACAAGCCATCTTATGCAGCATCTCTGAAGGCCATGATGCACACTTCCCCATCGAAGCAGCGCGCGCTTACCCCCAACAGTTTCAAAGATGGTGTCAACTGTTTTGTTGTAAGGAAAATGGGTGGTTAGAGGAAGTTTTATAGACTGGTTTGAGTGGGAGCAATAACTTCAGCAGTGACAATGAGAGACTTCAGGTATTCACCCCACAGAGACCTTTGGTTATTATATGAGAATTAATAATGTTTGAGAACATGTTGTACGTTGTAATGTAATGGTGGGGTTCATGCCTCTTCTTTTTTGCCGCTTTATAAAAGATAATCTAGAGAACCTGATTCCACCTTCGCCATCTAATGTACCTTTTATCAAACAATTACAAGGGGATTGCTTTGCAGTCTGATTGATTCTTAAATATGTGGATCAAGGATCCTTAAAATATGACGCTGCTAACAAACTGGAAAATATTCCAAGAAGTAGGTGTCAAGTGAAGTCTTGGAGTGTCTTTGACATATACTAGAAATAGTAGTAAGGCATATTTTGTAACTTCTTTTTTTGATATTCGTTTAAGATAAGTATGCGTGACGGGACACTAGATATACTTCGAATACTACGTTAAAGAAGTCAACGGGTTGAAATGATTCGAACAAGTACGCATGATAGATCTGTTTTGAATACTGCGTTATAGAAGTCAATAGGTCGAATTGAACAAAGTTAATTGATTAAATTGGGCAAGGTAGTCAAAGCCACTTGGTCAATACAGTCATGGCGGTCAAAGTGGATCGAGATGAGGCGGTGAGAGAAGGGTTGAGCCTTCATGGCTGCTCTTCCCATGGGGGAGGGCGCAGGCATGGCTTAGCCACACCATGTGGGAAGGGCACTGGTTTGGCAGGGCCAACCGACTTAGTATGGGGCGCTCGGCTCACTTATGTCGTCGTTGGGTCAGACTTCTCAAAGCACGGGCGTCCAACTCATCGAAGACCTTTCCTGCAATGCTTTGACTACCAAGCTCGTTGTCACGGAAGTAGCCACGCAACCGTGACTTGCAAGATATACGATTGTTCAGACATTAATAAAATACTACCAATATTCACCTGCATTTTAAAGAGTGATGACCTCTGTGGTCATTCACATACGAAAGTGAGTGCAAGCCTAACCTGCCTACTCGGGCGAAACGCTCCCTATCACGTGGCTTAATTGAAAATTTTTTGATACATTTGGGGTCGGACTTTAATTGATCAAAACACTTAGACCACAGTTTCAATACATGTGCGAAACATCTCATAGTTCAAATGGTAATTAGTGTTTCCTTTTGATTTTGATTAGTACTAAAAGTTGCTGTGAGTGAAGGTCAGGGTCGGTGTTTAAATGATTGAACCTTTGCCAATCGCGCATACGTTGACGTGAGGTTCATGCATGTGATGAGTTGATGTTTGGTCCTCTGAGTTGATTCATGATTGATTTACTGATCAATTATGAATTAGGTCCCAAATTATTTTTTTGGACAAATTTTTGCAATTCTAGTAACTAAATAAGAAGCTACAACGCTTTTGCTAAGCTATAAATAGTAGCTGATGTGAATGAAGTTATATATTGACATTGGAACAAACATATTTAGCGATAATTTTTAGTTAAAATATATTTACATCACTAAAATTTTGGAACTAGTCACTATAAGGGGCAAAAAGGTACAATTCCGGTTGCCTTTGAAAGGGATGTTTTTGTTGTTGTTAGGAAAAAATGTTATTTTCACCTCTTTATACATTGGTTATCTTCTTTTTGTCACTAAATGTATAGTTTATCGACAAGTATTGACCTTTAGCAACAAGCAATGAGGTGGACGAACTTATTATGACGAGACATGGTGATCTGCACATTGTAGAAAGTATGTATTGGCGCAATCATTTAATTGGAAACAAAATATAAGATGAAGAAAATATAAAATGAACAAAGACGCCAAAGTAGAAAATAGTGCAAAGAAAAATAGGTAAACAGTGCAAAATAGTGACAAGAAAAATTAGTAAACAGTGATGAAAGTGCAAGGGATTGTACTTAGTATTATCGAGATTGGGTTGGTGAACCCCAAACCTTGATGAGTAAGCTCCGAGAGCTCGACGTGGTGGGGGGATGTTGAAAATATACGTCTAATTATTTGAGAACAAAACCTTACGTGTTAAAATATGATCGGACGTATTACGCAACGACTTAAGTTTTTGGGTCAAATTAGCATTTTTTTCAGGAGAGCTATCATTTAATTCCAGGCATATTGCAAATTCTATTATTCCGTAGTACAAGAACATGTTTATGCTCCTTAAAAAGCTTGCTTCTTCAAGATTTAGACTCTAATTTTGAGAACTGAAAATCTCATTTCACATTTGAACTAGCACACTTCACTTTTATTACTAAAAGTTGACAACGTGATTCATAGAAGTGTCACCATAGGTCATTCCAAGTAAGCTTGTTGGTAGTAGGAGGGAGATATTATTTTTCGTACTTTAATTTCCAATTTCTTTGTGCTATTATATGTCTATGATGTTCTTAATTATTTTTTTCTCAGTTTCAAGTACGAAGGATAAATGTGAAATACTCATCTTATTATCAGTATATTCTTAGAGCGTACTTGTTCATATGTTTGTTTTTTATGTCTGACTAATATACGAAGAGTACGTAAATTCTATTTAACTTAGCAATAACATACTCATGGCGTAGCAAATGGCACACCCCTGGACCAACTCGATACGCAAACCCAAAGGACGGGGGACCGCGGTCACCCCGAAATTTTCATCAAAATTTTTAACTTATTTCTAAGTGGGTATTCATCTCGATATATTGAAGAACGTACCACTGTATTTTAACAATATATTGAGCTTTTGAGTTCTTGTGTCACCGGCTGTCACAGTATTTGTTTCTCATTTTCCACAGCCCTATCTTCATTTTTTTCAAGTTCTAAATCTCCATATTATAAAGAAAAAATAGATTAAATTTTTTTTATATGTTTAAATACTTAATAATAGCATATACATGTACTATTATCATCATATAATGTAATCTTACATTACTAATTCATATATACATGTACTAGGTAAGCTTATTTCATGTAAGAATAGTGATTTGTTATTGATTTTTTTTCAAATTAAACAAACTATTGTGAATAATGAAATTATTCGATTAGTGGTGTGAGTGATATTGTAACTATCAGACAGAATTTTTCGGCTATGAAGATGGTCAAAACTAAACTCAGAAATAAGATAGATGATGATTTTCTCACGAATTCTATAATTGTGCACATTGAGAAAGATATTGTGGAGGCGTTTGTCATAAACTCGATCATTGATGACTTTTGTGATTATGAAGAACGTGGAGTTCACCTTTGACAATTGGATGATACATACCAGAAAATATACTTTTTTAAGATTTATGTTTCTCCTTTCTTGTGAAGCCATGATGAATAAATTTCAGGGAGAGGAGGAGATTAAAGAAGTCTCGCTGGCATCTTTTGCATGCAAAGCTATATCTCCTGTATCTGTGGCATAGTTACTAAAGGAAATGAGGTCGATGTGCATGCACCCTCTTGTGTGTGTGGTGTGTGTGTGTGGGTTTGAAACTAGTTTACCTGTTTTCTTCTTGTGCTACGTGATAGTTAGATTTATTGTTTATACTTTTTGCTGTACAAAACTTATCAATAAACGAATCATTACGCCTAAAGACAAAATGTCTTTTTAACAGTATTTCTAAATCAAATAGAGACATTGCATCCAAATAGATAGTCTCAAGCGATGACGAACAAGACCTTAGAAAAGAAAGTAGAGTAAACATCGCTTTCTAGCTTTACAACAAATGGCGAGGGGGGATGTGTCAATTTCTTTTTGAAGGGACATAAGCTTTTCCTCATTCTCTTGCACTTTCTTCCTCCTCTTTCTTTTCATCTTCATCTTCATCTACTGCTGTTATTCCTTCCACCCCAGTCAAGTAAAGAATGGCGTCAGGAGACAAGAAAAACTCATACAATTAGCATGGATAAAGCCAGGAGTACTTTACTTGATCGAAAATTTATGTATCAGACCCATTCAAATCTGCTTTCTGGATCTTCTTTATGCATGACCAATCTCGTGGGCGATGTTTCTTAATGCAATGCTGCATTGGAAAGCTGATAGATTCCGCATGCCCATTACAGCAAAAAAGTGATTTTCTTTTCTCAGTTTGTTGTTCATAGTCTTGTGCCTGTTTCTTCTTTGTTTTTGGTACGTCCTTTCCCATGTTTTAGCTTTACCACTATGTGAACATCACTTCTTGTCATACTGAAGAACGTAAGTTTTGTTTGTTTTTTGCTCAAAAAGCGTTATCATAGCTTGTCCACGCTCGCCAAAATTGTGTTGGAGATAAAGGGTCTTCTCTCAAAGTCACACACCCACGACAACACTTATTATGTAATCTCGCTACACTTACTTTCACCATACTTAGGCAAACTTAGCTTTTTATAATGCTCTTAAGTAACTTAAAAACATATAATTAAAAAGTTACCGCTAACTCGTTACTTTAACAATGTATTACTCACTACTTTCACTAACATAAAACCCTTGTAACTTGCGCTAGCATGCACCGCTAAGACACCAAAGAAATGACTCGTGATCATATTACTAATCATCCCCCTCAAATAACTTGATTTATAGCTCCAAGTAGTCTTGGTCATTGAGGGGCTCGGTAGAGGTTTCAATTAGTGCTGCGAAAAGTTTTTGGTTATCCACAACCTCTTGTCATAAATCGGCTTTGCATGCACTCGCCTACATTCATCTTTCGAAACGCATCAAAAGAAATTCATACGCACCCAACTTAAGGAAGTCTTCAAAAATTCAGGGGACGTACCTTTCAAATTATGACATAATAAACTAATTGACGTTAAAAACTCAAAACTCAGATCAACATCACACGATGTATGTGTTTAATCCTGCATTGTGCATGGACAGACACAAATGTACATGCAGAGTGTGAACGCAGCAAAAATGCTTTATATTTTATCCCTCCGAGGTGGTAAAGGTCTCACTTATTGCTACAAAGAGTCTTGGACATTGACAGCATCTGTCATACAAAAAATATGCAAATTTTGTTTCTATTCTGCTCAAAGCGGTATTATATATCGATTTGTATACACTCGTCTAAATTTAACTTTTTGAAACGGATCAAAAGAAATCATGCGCACCAAACCTAAAGAAGCCACAAAATATTCATAAATTGTACGATTTTAATATGAAACAACATTTCTCATTGAATGTGTTCGGTCCTGCATCGTGCGTAGACCGACAGAGAAATGCAAGTGCAGAGTGTGAACGCTGCGAAAACACCTCATTCTGTCCCTCCAAGGTGCCATATATGGTGGTCTTCTTTCTTGGTAGCTGCGTGAATATTCTTCTGGGAAGCTGTAATCTAATATGAGATGGTGTCAGCCTTCAGCTGATGAGCACAGGCCATCTGCTGAGTGCTGTGGGTCAAAATTTTGCTACCCTTTTACTTTAATTTAATTTACATTGTAAACGCCAACATAAACTACACTGTAGACTATTTTGAATGAAATCGTACTTGCTTTTCTATTTTTTTTTTAGCATTTATCTTTTTATATTCCTTCTCTTGATTCATAAAATCAGGGGTAAGGTCGGAATTTTTCAGGAAAAGGAGCAAAATTTTGTTATTTTCAAGGGAGATGATAATTTCAATCCTAGTTTGAACTAGTCCAATTTAACTATTACGAGTATTTGTTAATGGCATCATGATTGGCATTATTTAAATTTGTAATGACAAAATAGAGTGAGTTAGTTTCAATAACAAGGTGTGCATCTTATTTGTTGTTAAAATACCTTCATCAATAAATTTTACATTTTCAGCGACTTTGGGCAGTAGTTATCCGAGCTTATTCCCATTGTTTCTTACGGCCACCGTTTCATTGAATTTTTTGACTTTTTACAAACTTTTAAGATAAATTTAAAACATCTACCATTGTCTCTATTCATTTTTCTTGTACTTACCTTGACTTGTCTAAAGCCAATAAGTTAATCAATAATTGTTATTCGAGTTCAATTCAATATTTATATGTACCCAATATTAACCTTAAAATATTGTTTAAAGGCAAAAGTAAAAATCCAATAAGACGGACGGAGTGATAATTAACCATGAATATATGTATATCAAAACCAATTCACAGTTTGTCAAGTCAAACAAGAGTACAGTTGACACTTGTTATAGTTGAATAAAATGTTTAAGTTATTATGGTTGTATATGACAGGGTGGAGGTGAATTATCGGTATATACGATTATTCAATATAATTATGGATCTATTTCGATTCCGAATATATGAATTGGACTTCAAAATAGAATCTATTCTAAACGTATGTGTCATGTTTCTTTATCTCGCCAGAATACAAGTATCAATATTTAATATTTTTAGATAATCTTTTTAGACTTATTGCCGACACTGTCAAATTTGTGTACCCATTTGTTGTGATATAACTTGCATTATTCATTAAATTAAATATACGAAATATGGTCTCACACAATTTGTGTTGCATAAAACATAAGATAAAGTCCAAAACTACTGATAACAAAAGTACAACATTTGCATTTTCAGATCCAAATCCAAATAGAAGAAGAGATAATAAGGGAGAAGCTATGATCTGCAACAACCGGCAAGATAGGGCTAACGTTAGCAAGTAGGGCTGACGTTATGATTGGTCGCTTATATGTATATAGATTAGAATTTATTTTTATTTTTTTTCATTTTTGTTTGCACGATAAGGGATTCAAGCTTCGTTTCAAATTAGGGGAGGTGTTAAGGCGTTTTTAATATCATGCTGGTTTCTCTTTTTTAGACCCTTCATTTTATTTTCTCTATGAACTTTGACGCAAATAATGAAGCTACAGGATTGTTGTAACTTATTCCTTTTATGGTACTTGCTGTTAAATATGATTATCTTTGGCACTAAACCAGTTTGAATTGGAACTTAGTCACTTCTTCTGCATAAATGGCCTTGCTCAATAAAAACATGGGGAAATGTAGTACAAGTTGGGAGAGACTGAAATTAGGCTGTGGAGGAGAAAATTTGGCAATTTGCCAGTGACCCCAAGTTAGATGAGTAAGGGCTGCAACTTGGGCGACCGGCCCAAGGCCGAGACTATAACCAATCTGCTCTAAAAAATATGTGTCATTGCCCAGCTTAGCCCATGTGCGGACTGAACAATATTTATTTATGTTATACCCACAAAAATTTTGGTGGATATGAGCTGCCTTGGGATGCCAATGTGGATACAAATTAATTTTTGTTTACTCAATTTTTAAGCATACTAGCTAAGGGACCCATGCAACGCACGAGACGTTCTTTAATTTCTCAAATATTGTCTAATATTTATTTCTATAGATATTTTACAAATGTTAATTTCTCTAACTTTCTAAAAACATTTTTTATAATGTGTTTTTATAGATCGTTTATAACTGTTATTGTTTGAACTGCAAGTATGAAATTTACTATATAGAATATTGCCTTTGAATAGAACTTTTGAAAAATTAGCATTATAAAAGCATACCTTAACAATAAAGGTAGAATGTATGATTTAATATGATCAGTTTTTACTCACAAATAAGATGTGAATGTTACAATTAAAAGTCTTATAAACTTAGGATGCTTCTTTATTAACGTTTCGCGACGACATATGACAACAATCTCGTACTACTGTTTAACTGAATTTAAACTTTTTAGTTTAATATTTGGAGCTTTTTAGATATAATCGTTAGTATGTATCAATGAAATATCCGGAACCAATATAATTAAAAAAATTAATTATTTGTACTATCATCTTCGATTTTTTGTGAGTTTAATCTAGTAAATAGTGTTATAACTTATTTACTGGTAGTGTATATAAACCTCTCAATCTTCCTATAAGCATAAATGTCAAATTCACTCACCTTCTTTCTTCATGAGAAATTCTTTGTGTATGTTATTCGTCCCGTGCTTAATGAAAAGAAAAAATAGTATTGAAAGTATTTCTATCTATACATAACTTATTAAAGTGTTGCTAACATAACTTAAAGAAAATATCATTGAAATATTATATTAGTATAGCCAGGGGCTAGAAAGTGGTTAGCTACAAAAACATCGTCTTACCTAATTAACGAAACTTTAAGGAATCAGAATGTGAGACCAAAATCAAAATTAAAAGGTAAAAGTCATCTTAGGGAAAAAAAAATTTACTGCTTCTAGTTCTAGATATAATTTATGCATCTACAAGTTGATGTATTTAAGTTCATCGCTTGTCTGCATAAGATTCTCGCCGTAACCCGTTTATGAATACTACACTAACACTATCTCCAACTACCTTAATTAGCGTTATCATTGCCACTACAAATGCAGTTACCTTCACCATATCATAACTTTTGCTCATCAGTGCACTTTCATGTTTCTATCGTCAGTTTTTTTAGATTCATCACTTGTTCAATCCAGATTTATATCATAACGTATCAATCAGTACTGTAATGTACATTAATATGACCTCGAAACACTTTAGTGCTACCACTACAACAATTCTAACAACAACTATCACCTCTTGCACTATCATCATCTAGTTATGACTATCACCACCACAAGCATCAGCATACTACACGCCAATACCGTTACAGCCACATGTTGTCACTACATAATTCAAATCTCACTACCAACACTCCAATTCTACCACAATAATTATAACTATCGTAATTAGCATGGCTGATCACTCGCATAATTGCATATATTACCACCCCACACTCTCACATCTAGCACCGACATTTTGATCATACCATTACCACCCTGGGGCCACCCAGGCTTCTTTCTTTTTGTAGTTGTTTATGAAGGGTAAAAGTTTTTTATAACTAATTTATCTTTTCGTCTCTTTTATTCTATAGACTTATTCTCAGCTTGTCACAAATTATTCTTCAATTAATTTTAAATTTTTTTTGGAGATCCAATATAATTGGTTCTAAAATATTTTGTTCATATTGTGCGAACACGTTAGATTTTAAGAAAATTGGTGCAAAAAGACGAAAGTTACAATAAAACTTATGGAGAAATAAGATTTCATTAAAAGGAAAAAAAATACCAAAACAAATAGGATGAAGTTTTGCATAACTAAAAAATTGAGGTAAAAACAAAAATATAAGCTATGAATAGCTTATCTTTTAATTTGTAAGGATTAATCATTAATTTCACACATGATTTCCGTTGCTTACATTTGCGAGATTTTATTTATATTTGCGAGATTTTATTTTATTTGTTTTAAGTGTTTTTAAGAAGTTAGTAGTCCAAAAGGAAGCCTTTTTCGATTATATAGAGCTCTAAAAGAAGTAAATTTAATTTTTTAATTTTATAAGATTTACAAAAGTCGAGTCAATGATCATACTAAAGAATTAGTAAATAGGATATGATTTTTGTATTTTATATTTTTGAGATTTATTATTGTTATTTTAAAGCACTTTTGAGATTTTAATAATCAAAATTAAGGCCTAATGTATAAGTATATTGATTAGGTAGAGTTTTAGAAGGTTTAAAATTAGTTTCCTAGTTTTATAAAGTTTAAAAATATTGCATAAATTATACCTACGAATTTTTTAATAATAAATTAAAGTAAAGAGTTAAATAGAGTAGAAAAATAAAAGAATACCAAAATAAATAGGATTCTTGAATCTTGGACTCTAAATAAAGAGACCAACTAAGTTAGGGGACTACCACATGCAAAGTTGAAGCTTATGTGTTAGAAGGAGGAGGCTTTTAAAAAGTCCTACTTGTATCAAAGATAGAGTCCCAAAAATTCTACGTGTCGCAATTTTAAACAAAGGTTTCAGCTTTATTTATACTAGCTAAGGGACCCGTGCAACGCACGGGGCATTCTTTAAATTCTCAAATATTGTCTAATATTTATTTCTATAGATATTTTACAACTGTTAATTTTCCTAACTTTCTAAAAGTATTTTTTATAATGTGTGTTTTTATAGATTGTTTATAACTGTTATTATTTGAATTAAAGGAAAGAAAATTTACTATATAGAAGATTGCCTTTTAATCAAACTTTTGAAAAATTAACATTATAAAAGCATACCTTAGTAACAAATGTAGAATGTATAATTTAATATGATCAGTTTTTACTCACAAATAAGATGTGGACGTTACAATTAAAAGTCTTATAGACTTATGATACTTTTTCATTAACGTTCGCGACGACATATGATAACAATCTCGTACTACTATTTAATTGAATTTAACTTTTTAGTTTAATATTTGGAGCTTTGTAAATATAATCGTTAGTATGTATCAATGATATATCCGGAACCAATATGATTAAAAAAAAAAAACCAGTTATTTATACCATCACTTTTAGTTTATTGTGAGTTTAATAAAATGTGAACGTTACAATTAAAAGTTTTATAGACTTAAGATGTCTTTTTTATTAACGTTTCGCGACGACATATGACAACAATCTCGTACTACTGTTTAACTGAATTTAAACTTTTTAGTTTAATATTTAGAGCTTTTTAGATATAATCGTTAGTATGTATCAATGATATATCCGGAACTAATATGATTAAAAAATTTAGTTATTTGTACAATCACTTTCGATTTATTATGAGTTTAATCTAGTAAAGAGTTTTATAACTTATTTGCTGGTGATGTATATGAACCTCAGTCTTCCTATAAGCATAAATGTCAAATTCACCCACCTTCTTTCTTCATGAGAAACTTTTTGTGTATGTTATTTGTCCCGTGCATAATGAAAAGGAAAAATAGCATTGAAAGTATTTCTATCTATACATAAAATTTAAAGTGTTGCTAACATGACTTAATGAAAATACCATTAGAATATTATATTAGTTTAGCCATGGGCTAGAAAGTGGTTAACCACAAAAATATCATCTTGCCTAATTAACTAATAAACTTTAAGGAATCAAAATGTGGGATCAAAATCGAAAGATAAAAGTCATTCCAGGGAAAAAAAATTTACTGCTTCTAGTCCTGGATATAGTTTATGCACTTTCAAGTTGCTGGTAGAACTAACCTAAAGTCATTATGTTTTTATTTTAGTTCATCGCTTGTCTGCATAGGATTCTTGACCCTTCTATGAATACTACACTAACAGTACTTCTAAATACCTTAATTAGCGCTATCATTACCACTACAAATGCAGTTACCTTCACCATATCATAACTTTTGCTCGTCAGTGTAATTTCTTTAAAAAGAAAAAAAATATCAAAACAAATAGGATGATGTTTTGCAAGAGTAAAAGATTGAGGTAAAAACAAAAATATACGCTATGAAAAGCTTACCTTTTAATTTGTAAAGATTAATCATTAATTTCATACATGATTTTCATTGTTTACATTTGCAATATTTTATTTATATTTGCAAGATTTTATTTTATTTATTTTAAGTATTTTTAAGAAGTTAGTAGTCCAAAATGAAGGCTTTTTGGATTATGTAGAGCTTTAAAAGAAGTAGATTTGATTTTTTTAATTTTATAAGATTTACAAAAGTCGAGCCAATGATCATACTAAAGCATTAGTAAGTAGGGTATAATTTTCGTATTTTACATTTTTGAGATTTTATATTATTATTTTAAAGTACTTTTGAGATTTTAATAATCAAAATTAAGGCATAATGTATAAGTATACTGATTAGGTAGAGTTTTAGAAGGTTTATATCTAGTTTCTTAGTTTAATAAAGTTTAAAAATATTGCATAAATTATACTTACAAATTTTTTAATAATAAATTAAAGTAAAGAGTTAAATAGAGTAGAAAAAAAAGAATACAAAAACAAATAGGATTCTTGAATCTTCGACTCTAAATAAAGAGATCAACTAAGTTAAAGGACTATCACATCTAAGTTGAAGTAGGTAGAGTTTTAGAAGGTAAATAATTAGTTTCTTAGTTTTATAAAGTTTAAAAATACTGCATAAATTATACCTAGAAATTTTTAATAATAAATTATAATAAAGAGTTAAATAGAAAAGTCGGGCCAATAATCATACTAAAGAATTAGTAAGTAGGGTATGATTTTCGTATTTTATATTTTTAAAATTTTATATTATTATTTTAAAGTGCTTTTGAGGTTTTAATAATCAAAATTAAGGCCTAATGTATAAGTATATTGATTAGGTAGAACTTTAGAAGGTGTATAATTAGTTTTTTAGTTTTATACAGTTTTAAAATACTGCATAAATTATACCTACGAATTTTTTTAATAATAAATTAAAGTAAAGAGTTAAATATAGTAGAAAAAGAAAAGAATACCAAAACAAATATGATTCTTGAATCTTGGACTCTAAATAAAGAGACCAACTAAGTTAATGGACTACCACATCCAAAGTTGAAGTAGGTAGAGTTTTAGAATGTGAATAATTAGTTTCTTAGTTTTATAAAGTTTAAAAATATTGCATAAATTATATCTACGAATTTTTAATAATAAGTTATAGTAAAGTGTTAAATAGAAAAGTCGGGGATCATACTAAAGAATTAGTAAGTAAGGTATGATTTTTGTATTTTATATTTTTGAAAATTTATATTATTATTTTAAAGTATTTTTGAGGTTTTAATAATCAAAATTAAAGCCTAATGTATAAGTATATTAATTAGGTAGAGTTTTAGAAGGTATATAATTAATTTCTTAGTTTTATAAAGTTTTAAAATATTGCATAAATTATATTACGAATTTTTAATAATAAATTATAGTAAAGAGTTAAGTAGAGTAGAAAAGAAAAGAAAAGAATACCAAAACAAATAGGATTCTTATTTTTTATATATCTAATTCAAAAGAGTTGGATTCTAAATAAAGAGACCAACTAAGTTATGGAACTATCACATGCAAAGTTGAAACTCACGTCGCAAGATAGAGTTCCAAAAATCCTATGTGTCGCAATTTTAAGTAAAAGTTTCAGCTTTATATATATATATATATATATGGGAGCTGATCCATTGATAACACTAGCAAAATAGGAGAAGTTGCTAGCGCGATCTGGCCGTCCACGCGCGATCTGTGGACGGTCCAGATTTTATTTTTGCGTTTTTTTTAAGTCCGTCCGCTACATAATGTAGCGGATAATTTTTTGACAAAAATACCCTCCAGTTACGTCTACTACATTATGTAGCGGACAGAGGCGGTACTTTTTTTTCTGACTCCTTTGTCAGATTAATTTTCTGACATGTCTGGTGTCCGCTACGTTATGTAGCAGACAATTTTTTGACATAAATAGCCTCCAATTTTTTGACAAAAATACCCTCCAGTTACGTCCGCTACATTATGTAGCGGATAGAGGCGGTACTTTTTTTCTTACTCCTTTGTCAGATTAATTTTTTGACATGTCTGATGTCCGCTACATTATGTAGCTGATAATTTTTTGACATAAATAGCCTCCAACTCCGTCCGCTACATAATGTAGCGGACAGGACAGAGGCACACTTCTTTTTCTCTCCTGACATGTCTGACCTCATCTCCCCTCCTTTC
Source organism: Escallonia herrerae (assembly GCA_033070095.1). NCBI lineage: Eukaryota > Viridiplantae > Streptophyta > Magnoliopsida > Escalloniales > Escalloniaceae > Escallonia > Escallonia herrerae. Next base: position 22,342 of record JAVXUP010004084.1, on the reverse strand, counting down.
TTCTTCTTTTTCTTCTTTCTCTCTCTCTCTCTCTCTCTCCATCCTCCTTGCAGCAACGACAACGGCCCACAACACGGCCGAGCTCGACTCCGGCGTCGCCGCAACAAAGGCCTTCGCCTCCTCCCCGAGCTTCGACCACCACAGCCAACGCTCCCACAAAGACGCGCCCCCGCCACGCGCCTGCTTCGTGTACAACTCCGTCCTAGCGATGAGGATGCCGCCATTGCCTAATTCTCTTCTCTTTATCCTTTTTTTTGTTGAAAGGTTGAGTTATTGTGTTTGTATTGCTGCTCCGGCAGCTTCACAGTGACGGTGGTGGTTTTGTGGTGCCTGGGCCTGTGGAAAACTGTGTTCAGAGCACTGGTGGTTGGGCCGATTGGCGTTGGTGGTGCGCCGAGTGGAGCTGGTGGTGCTCCGATTGCCTGGTAATGACGGTGATGGGACGGCATGGCACGGGTTGGACAGTCTCAGTGCCGTCGGAGAAGAGCTCGTGGGCCGGCGACGGTTTGAGTGCAAAATTGATGGCGACGGTTTGGACGATGGTGGTTGGGTGCGGCGACAGTTTAGCTGTGGCGATTGGGAGCATGGGCGATTGGATCGTGGTGGTGGGTTGATGGCAGTTTAATGGTGGGTGGGCAATAGCAGTTTGATTGGTTGTGGTTTGGATTGTGGTGGTTGGTGGCGGCGGCGACGATCAGACAGTGGTGGTCGGTGACGGTGGTGTTGGGTATTGCATTGCACATTTTGCACTGGAGGGAAAAAGGCCAATTCTTGGAGCTGAGAAGGAAAGAGAGAAAGCGAAGGAGACTGAGATGGAAAGGACAAGTGCAGTACAGTCGTCCGCTACATAATGTAGCGGACATCAAACATTTCTGAAAATTAATCTGACAAAGGAGAGAGAAAGAGTCTGAAAAAAAGTACCGCCTCTGTCCACTACATAATGTAGCGGACGGAGCTGGAGGGTATTTTTGTCAAAAAATTGTCCGCTACATTATGTAGCGGACGGACTTAAAAAAAATGCAAAAAAAAGATCTGGACCGTCCACAGATCGCGTGTGGACGGCCAGATCGCGCTAGCAACTTAACCCAGTTTGCTAGCGCTCTCAACGGATCAACTCCCTATATATATATATATATATATATATATATATATATATATGGGAGCCGATCCACACCCACCGGTGGAGAAATAAAATTTCTCCACCAAACCGCTACAAAGAGTAGCGGTTGACATTATTGATTGCAAATACACAACCGCAACACTTTGTTGCGGTTGCACCCCCCCCCCCCATGGACCCCCCTCCCCCTTCCCCTTCCCCCCATGGCCCCCCTCCCCCTTCCCCTTCCCCCGTCTCCCCCCACCCCCCTGCCCAACCACAACAAAGAGTTGCGGTTGGCCCCCCTTCACCCACGTGGTGTCCCCCTTCCCCGCCACGTGGCCTTCCCCCCTTCCCCCATGGCCCCCCTTCCCCCGTCCTCCCCTCTGTAGCCACGTGGCCTCCCCCCATGGCCCCCCCCATGCCCCCAACCGCAACAAAGTGTTGCGGTTGGCCCCTTCCCCCGGTCCCCCTTCCCTTTCCCCCGCCACGTGTCCCCGTCCCCCTCTCACGTGGCATCCCCTCCCCCCGCCACGTGGCTCTGTCCCCCCCACCATGCCCAACCGCAACACTTTGTTGCGGTTGGCATGCCAACCGCAACAAAGTGTTGCGATCCCCCCACCCCCACCCCACGTGGTGTCCCCGCCCCCGTGATGCCCCCCCATGGCCCCCCCTTCCCCATGGCCCCCCATTCCCCCTCCCGTGATGCCACGTGGTGTCCTTCCCCCTCACTCACGGATTTTTTTCTGTCTTCTTTCTTCTCTTTCCTTCGCTTTTTTCTCTTTATAATCCCTCGTCCCCGAACCCTTTCTTCCACTCTCCATCATCTTTACCAACTATCTTCATACTCCATATCTCACCTACAACAATACAAACAAAAAAAATTTACGCTAGAAGCTCGGTGGATAACCGCTAGAAGATCGGTGGATTTTTCTTTAAATATATCAAGTCAAAACAAGTAAGTATTTTTTGGATTTTCTTGTAATTCAAAGTTAATTTCAAAGTTCAAAAATAGTCATTGTAGACTCAAATCGAAGATAACGAAAAATACAAATTGAAGGAAACAAAAATCAGATCAATCCAGGATCGGATAAGCGGTATTACATTTATAGATTCCAAAATAGCGATTTTTTAGGGCGTCTAAATTAAGATTTTTCACGAATTTATAAAAAATATCTAGAGCTAGATTTTGCCAAAGTGCGAAAAAGAGACCCTAGTTATTTTTAAAAGATCTATATCAGGGAAAAATTTCAGATTTTTTCAAATACTGGAAAGGGGTTAACTGATACGGGGAACCTTGTAACTTTGCACTGTAATTTAAAATATCAAGCCAGCGCGATTTCGCGCGAAACTTTTATGAGAACCCTAGGATGTTGGGAAGTTCCATCCCCCAGGAATTCGGGCCATTCCGAAGTCGTTAGCTATTTTTTTGGCCGAACGGGCTTTTAAGCGCTCGATCCGGACACCGGTTCGGGATTTTTGGGCGAAAAGTCCGTAGAATACTTTTTAGATCAAGAATGAATTCGGGAAGCTTAAAATAGCATTTCAATGCACTTTTGAGATTTTCTGATGCCAGGGGCATTTTGGTAATTTGCCACCCCGAGAGGGGTATTTTGGTAATTTTACGGTGTTAAGTTTTTCAAAGGACTTTCTAGTCCAGAAATGTAAGTAAAACACCTGAAAGGTTGTTTTGAAGCTGGTTTGGGGCGTTAGGGTGATAATGAACCCCTGGGGACATTTCGGTAATTTGCCGCTCATCGGGGGTATTTTGGTAATTGAACATTGTAACACAACTGGAGGAAATAATTTTGGTTTAAGACACTGTGTGTGTTCCTAGGGTGTAACACTATGTGTGTTTAATGTGAATACGAAACGTAATTGTCGCTAAAGGTGAAAACTTAATTAGACAGTTTTTCACAATTTTTTAAAAATAGCTAGAGCTAGATTGTGCCAAAGTACAAAAAAGAGACCCTAGTTATTTTTAAAAGATCTATATCAGGGAAAAATTTCAGATTTTTCCAAAGACTAGAAAGGGGTTAACTGATTGAGGGAAACCTTGTAACTTTGTAGTGTAATTTAAAATATCAAGCCAGCGCGATTTCGTGCGAAACTTTTATGAGAACCCTAGGATGTTGGGAAGTTCCATCCCCCAGGATTTCGGGCCATTCCGAAGTCGTTAGCTATTTTTTGGCCGAACGGGCTTTTAAGCGCTTGATCCGGACACCGGTTCGGGATTTTTGGGCGAAAAGTCCGTAGAATACTTTTTAGATCAAGAATGAATTTGGGAAGCTTAAAATAGCATTTCAAAGCACTTTTGAGCTCGTTCTGATGCCAGGGGCATTTTGGTAATTTGCCACCCCGAGAGGGGTATTTTGGTAATTTTACGGTGTTAAGTTTTTCAAAGGACTTTCTAGTCCAGAAATGTAAGTAAAACACCTGAAAGGTTGTTTTGAAGCTGGTTTGGGGCGTTAGGGTGATAATGAACCCCCGGGGGCATTTCGGTAATTTGCCGCTCATCGGGGGTATTTTGGTAATTGAACATTGTAAAATTTTTCGCAACTGGAGGAAAGAGTCTTTATTTTTATTTTATTTAATTCTATGACTTGTTGAGAATGATATAATTTTTATTTTTTAGATTTCAGTATAAATATGGATGCAACTGGAGGAAATACTTTTTGTGAAGATTCTGATCCACCTTACTTGGGTCAAGTTTTTCAAACACTGGACGAAGTTGAAGCATACTATAGAGCATATTCGAAAACGATAGGTTTCGGTATTAGAACTAAGACTACTAGAAAACGGGCGAATACAGATCAAATTTGTGGAAGACTATTTGAGTGTCATAGAGGAGCACCGTATGTACCCCCGGTTGTTCGGATCAGTGACGAAGGGCCAACAAGACAAAGAAAACGCGACACATTTCCGGGTACTGGCTGCAAGGCCCATGTGTATGCAGTACACCGGAAAAATGAAAACCATTGGGTTGTGACGGAGTGGAGTTGAGCCATAATCATCAGTTGATGACCCCTAGTAAGATTGGTCAAATTCATCAACACCGAGAAATAAGCGCGGCACACAGACAACTGATATTTACAATGGCCGAGGCTAAAATTCCACCTTCTAAGAATGATGGGGGTTTTCTCAAGCCAGTCTGGGGGGATTGACAAGTTGAGTTTCAACGAAGTAGACCTTCGAAATGAACTTCGTGCTCAGAGGAGAGAGTCTTTCGGTAAGAGTGATTCTCAAGCTACACTTGATATCTTCAGGCACCTTCAGAGTGAGAATTCTGGCTTTTTCTATAGTCTCCAACTGGATGATGAGAACCGCATTAGTACTATATTTTGGGCGGATGCCCGTTCTAGAGCTGCTTACCAAAATTTTGGGGATGTTGTGACGTTTGACACCACATACCGCACAAATAAGTACTCTATGCCTTTTGCTCCGTTCACCGGGGTGAACCACCACTATCAGTCAATCTTGTTTGGCTTTGCCCTGCTTAGGGATGAGACGGAGGAGTCATTTACGTGGTTATTTGAAACGTGGCTTAAAGCAATGTATCATATTCCTCCAAAGACCATCATCACCGACCAAGATCTGGCAATGAAAAATGCAATCGCTAAGGTCCTTCCAGATACTCACCATGGCCTGTGCACATGGCACATAAGCAACAAATATCCCGAACGGCTTCACAATGTATATGCAAACCATCCGACATTCAAGACTGACTTTAATACATGTGTGAAGAAATCGTTGACGGTAGACGTGTTCGAGGAGAGGTGGGCCAAGTTAATGGATGACTACTATTTGCACAATCATGAATGGTTACAATCGTTGTATGAGATCAAGACACAGTGGGTCGGTGCCTACACCAAGAAGTTTTTTGCAGCCGGAATGACTACGACCTCGAGAAGCGAAGGTATGAATGCATTCTTTGATGGGTACGTAGGCCATTCTTCAAGTATAGCAGAGTTCGTACTAGAGATGCAGAAAGCCCTTGACAGGCAATTTTTCCTTGAGAGAGAAGCCGACGCGGCTACAGTTTACAGAGAAAGAGCCATAGTAGTTTTTTCACCTTTGGAGGCTCATGCGGCTCAAGTCTATACCAAGGAAATGTTTAGACAGTTTCAAGAGGAACTACTAAAGTCGAATCAATATAGCATGACAAAGTTGCACGAGTATTCCACCAGAGTGATCAAGGTTTATGCTTTGACAAATGTGACGAATTTCGCCAATCCGTGCTCTTCGTCGGCTCCGAGGAGCAGAAGACATTTTACCGTAGCAGTTTGTAAGGACACCGGGTTGGTTAATTGCAACTGTCAACTGTTTGAGCATAAAGGTATACTTTGTCGACACGCGTTGAGGGTTTTTAGCGCCAAGAATGCTCGTGAAATCCCTCCACAGTATATCTTGGAACGGTGGACGAAGGAAGCCAATAGAGTCCACGGTCACATTCCTTACGTGCCCAATGTTTCAGTTGATTTCGAGCAATCTGAGACGCTGCGATATAATCACCTTTGTAACATCATGCACGGTTTATCATTGGATGCAGCGTCAACATTTGATGGGTACAGGTATCAAGTTGAAGCAGCCGCACGGGATAAGGCTAACCTTGCACAGTTTAGGATGGCATTACCAGAAAGACGGGACACTCCGACTAGTCGGACGACTCCAGCCGGTAGATTCAATCGAGCTTCACAGCCAGTCATTGACGGCACTAGCCTGCAAGGTGAGGAGGACGACATTTTTGATCCAATTATTTCTCAAACAAAAGGGCGAAAACGAGCAATACGCATGAAGAATCCGATTGAAGAAGCAACGGGTCAAAAAAAATTGCGAAAGTGTGCGTTGTGTAATAAGATGACTGATCATGACAAGAGAAACCATTATAAAGTGTTAGGTATCGAACCTGGCAGTATGGTCGAGGAGGACAATGATGATGATCAGTGTTAGGGTTAATGTTTCAGTTGTATAAATTGAACTTTTATAATGTTTAAATTTGTGATTTGGTTTGTGGAATCATAGCTTCCGAAAAATTACTTAATTTTTTTTGTCATTTTTTTTTTCTCATTGAACCTTAGGCGTGCTAGTTAGCCCATTTGTATCAATTTCGGAAAAAACCGAGACACGTTATTTTTTGAGTTTTCCTAGGAAGGGCCTGTTCGGGCACACTTTAGGGCCTAATTCATAACTTCCGAAAAATTACGTAATTTTTTTTGTCACTTTTTTTTTGCTCATTGAACCTTAGGCACGCTAGTTAGCCCATTTGTATCAATTTCGGAAAAATCGAGACACGCTATTTTTTGAGTTTTCCTAGGAAGGGCCTGTTCGGGCACACTTTAGGGCCCAATTCATAACTTCCGAAAAATTACGTAATTTTTTTTGTCACTTTTTTTTTCTCATTGAACCTTAGGCATGCTAGTTAGCCCATTTGTATCAATTTCGGAAAAAATCGAGACACATTATTTTTTGGGTTTTCCTAGGAAGGGCCTGTTCGGGCACACTTTAGGGCCCAATTCATAACTTTCAAAAAATTACGTAATTTTTGTCACTTTTTTTTCTCATTAAACCTTAGGCATGCTAGTTAGCCCATTTGTATCAATTTCGAAAAAAACCGAGACATGTTATTTTTTGGGTTTTCCTAGGAAGGGCCTGTTCGGACACTCTTTAGGGCCCAATTCATAATTTCGAAAAATTACGTAATTTTTTTTGTCACTTTTTTTTTGCTCATTGAACCTTAGGCACGCTAGTTAGCCCATTTGTATCAATTTCTGAAAAAAACCGAGACACATTAATTTAATTTCAAACCTTAATATCCAAAAACCAACAATAGTAATAATAAACACATACGAACGTCTACTACATCTCAGGATAATGGTAAGGAAGGCGTCTAGCTACACCCTTTTTCAGCTCCCAGGCTATCCTATATCTAAACGTCAAGGCATCGTTTCGAGACCACGTTTCATATTCGAGCACATCTGAGCGAGCTATGTAGTCCATGTACTTGAGGACGTAAATCCCGCAATCATGACTGTTATATTGCTTTGGTCGGTTTTCTATCGTCACGACCGTCCAAGGATCTATCATGGTTTTGCTCGTGATGGCTTCCCCCTTAAAATGTCGACACGCTAGTGGAATGATAGTAGTCTGCATCCAACAATAAAAAAGGTTATCAAGCCTATGTAACAAGAAGAATAGACTATGAGCGAAGGTCAAGATATAAACTAACCACCGCATTGATGTACGTGGAGTACATCTGCGCCAGCTGCTGACCAGGTCCGTCTTCCCTTAGGCTATCGTATATGTGGACCACTTTATTCTCTGGAAAGAGAACTAATAGGAAGAAGTGGCTTGCATGAAGAGCAGGTAGCATGATTAGGTTCGCATCAGCTGCGTGACATTGATAGTTCGCGTTCAAGTAGGAAAGCACGTTTGCAGATGGTCGCCATTCACCCTTGCTTGTCCCTCGCTTCCTCCTCCATTCTGTGAACTCCTTCATGCTATTCACCATGAAGGGGATAACAAAAGAGGCATACATGTTGAGCTTCAAAGTTTGGTAGGGGTTATAATTTAGCTCTCTAACACGCAGCAGATCTATATAAGCGTCAATGAGAAAATTCTAAATATCTGTGTTCGGCGCCAACAGTCTTAGATCTGAGTGAACTAGGAATGAAGCAACAGGAAAGTCTGCTGTAGCGATTGGCTCATGCCCAAAGTAGTGCCGGTCGATCCAATCCCTTTTGGCCGGACTCAATGGCTTCGTCGGTTGTCCTTTATCCGACCGGATGCTTGGGCGCGATGCCTGGATTCCTACTTGGGTCACCTGAATCTGGGGCTGAGAGTCGTACGCGTCAGGAGGCAAGCGAGTAGACGGCTCCCACACCTGACTCTGGGGCTGATAGTCGTACGCGTCAGGAGGGAAGCGAGTAGACGGCTCCCACACCTGACTCTGGGGCTGATAGTCGTACGCGTCAGGAGGCAAGCGACTAGACGACTCCCACACCTGACTCTGGGGCTGATAGTCGTACGCGTCAGGAGGCAAGTGACTAGACGGCTCCCCTTGGTAACCCCGGTACGCAAGACTAAAGTTTTGAACTTCAGTCTTGTACCTCTCAATGGACCTCTTGAGATTGTCAGGAGCCTGCGCGACAAACCAGTCAAACCCCTCCAGCTGCTTGAACACCTCAGTGCCCTGGTCAACCTAAAAAACATGCATACAAAATATGGCTAATCATTTCAGGCATGGTAGATAAGGTGCGCAAATAAAAATTGAAACAACACTAGCATGACTTACAATGTTCAATGCCCAGAACTGGTCATAGATCTCACGTGGCGCATACGATGTCTTCCTCGCCTGGGAAGGGCGATTCACCCTCGTGCGCGTCACCTTGAGAAACCATTGCAGGTACTCCTCAATGCTGATGTTGTCGGCCAGGTATTCCACTGTTGCACCTCGTCGCTCAACAAATTCAAGGCATCAGGCACCTCGAAGTTCGGCCCTCGACCACTCCTGTATGGCCGCATGTCTACAGCGGGTTTTGGTATCCCTTGTAGACAGCCAGCTTGCCTCATAGCTCGATCGGGCATCTGAAACTCACATACTTCGAAGTGAATAAGCGGCACCCGAACCAAACCTGCCAGCACGTACGACACCGGAAGTTGCCAACACCACTCATCCAATCGATGCATCACCTTGCTATATGGCTGCCACGTCACCTGGGATGCATTGAGTATCTCTAGTTCCCCCCGATAGAACTTTAGATGGTGGTGCGGGTCTACCCGTCTCCTCCGGTTGGTCGTAGGCCCCCAGGCCCACACCCTAGGCCACGTCTCATCGGAATATTCCCGCGGTTGTGGACGACCCGTGGGTAGCCTCTCGTAAGACCAAACCTGTGAATGCAAACATTATCTGGAATTAGCACATTAGAGGCTAGAATATATTGACACGTCAACCAAGAAAATAAATGCTCAAACCTGTAATAGAGTGAGGCAGGCGGCAATGGACTTGGCACCCTTTCTCGTAGCTTTGTGCAGTGCTCGATATAGTGCGCAAGGACAGCTGAACCCCACGAATACGAGTATACCTCCTCAAGATCCTCCAAGAACACTCCATCTTCGCTATGGATGCAGACGTTTTGCTCGAAGTAATGGGTTTGCCGTGACATGGGATTCCAAGTATAAATCTGACGTCCTCTAATGTAATAGTCATTTCACCAAACCGGAAGTGAAATGAGTTCGTCTCGCTCCTCCATCGTTCAACTAGAGCGGATATAAGGCAATCGTCGTGTCGAGACCAAATCCCGGGATCGGTGAACATAGATAAATTTTGACGGTGTAATAGTTGTATTTGTTCCTCGTTTAGTACCCACTCATCGTGGTGACTTGTGCTTTGAATTGTTTCCAAAACACCCCTATCGACACCGTCAAATACGTGCCTCGCGACGTGGTCATCGTCATCGTATATGATTGATGTATCATGAGGTCCGGCGTTGAAATCCATATATCTAAGAACAAAATATAATCGTAAACCAACTTAGTATCCATAATATTTACATTCCAAAACTATAAATGGATCTTTAACCTAGCTTACCAACGCATTAGCAATAGTAATTATCTCATTATTTCAATGTATTAAAACAATTCCTCACTTCTCACAACTCCGAACGCTTAATTACGCTAGTTCCCTAAAATTTAGCGCCAACGTGGTTATTTAGCAATATACCGCCTGATGGCCGCTACAGCCCCAACACCTCAAAACCGCTTTAAAACTACTTTTTAAATGTATTACATCAATTATATACCAAATATTTCCTTTATCAAATTTTAAAGGGGATGAGTTACCAAAACACCCCCAACTTAAGCAAAATACCCCCTGGCAGCTATCGACCCAACAAACATCTCAGAACAAGGGTAAAATAACTTTTCAGGTGTCTTACACTCCTATTATTTCCTCCAGTTGTGTTATAATGTTCAATTACCAAAATACCCCCGATGAGCGGCAAATTACCGAAATGCCCCCGGGGGTTCATTATCACCCTAACGCCCCAAACCAGCTTCAAAACAACCTTTCAGGTGTTTTACTTACATTTCTGGACTAGAAAGTCCTTTGAAAAACTTAACACCGTAAAATTACCAAAATACCCCTCTCGGGGTGGCAAATTACCAAAATGCCCCTGGCATCAGAACAAGCTCAAAAGTGCATTGAAATGCTATTTTAAGCTTCCCGAATTCATTCTTGATCTAAAAAGTATTCTACGGACTTTTCGCCCAAAAATCCCGAACCGGTGTCCGGATCGAGCGCTTAAAAGCCCGTTCGGCCAAAAAATAGCTAACGACTTTGGAATGGCCCGAAATCCTGGGGGATGGAACTTCCCAACATCCTAGGGTTCTCATAAAAGTTTCGCGCGAAATCGCGCTGGCTTGATATTTTAAATTACACTACAAAGTTACAAGGTTCCCCTCAATCAGTTAACCCCTTTCCAGTCTTTGGAAAAATCTGAAATTTTTCCCTGATATAGATCTTTTAAAAATAACTAGGGTCTCTTTTTCGTACTTTGGCACAATCTAGCTCTAGCTATTTTTTATAAATTTGTGAAAAACTGTCTAATTAAGTTTTCACCTTTAGCGACAATTACGTTTCGTATTCACATTAAACACACATAGTGTTACACCCTAGGAACACACACAGTGTCTTAAACCAAAATTATTTCCTCCAGTTGTGTTACAATGTTCAATTACCAAAATACCCCCGATGAGCGGCAAATTACCGAAATGCCCCCGGGGGTTCATTATCACCCTAACGCCCCAAACCAGCTTCAAAACAACCTTTCAGGTGTTTTACTTACATTTCTGGACTAGAAAGTCCTTTGAAAAACTTAACACCGTAAAATTACCAAAATACCCCTCTCGGGGTGGCAAATTACCAAAATGCCCCTGGCATCAGAACGATCTCAAAAGTGCATTGAAATGCTATTTTAAGCTTCCAAAATTCATTCTTGATCTAAAAAGTATTCTACGGACTTTTCGCCCAAAAATTCCGAACCGGTGTCCGGATCGAGCGCTTAAAAGCCCGTTCGGCCAAAAAAATAGCTAACGACTTCGGAATGGCCCGAAATCCTGGGGGATGGAACTTCCCAACATCCTAGGGTTCTCATAAAAGTTTCGCGTGAAATCGCGCTGGCTTGATATTTTAAATTACAGTGCAAAGTTTCAAGGTTCCCCGTATCAGTTAACCCCTTTCCAGTATTTGAAAAAATCTGAAATTTTTCCCTGATATAGATCTTTTAAAAATAACTAGGGTCTTTTTTCGTACTTTGGCAAAATCTAGCTCTAGATATTTTTTATAAATTCGTGAAAAATCTTAATTTAGACGCCCTAAAAAATCGCTATTTTGGAATCTATAAATGTAATACCGCTCATCCGATCTCCGATTGATCTGATTTTTGTTTCCTTCAATTTGTATTTTTCGTTATCTTCGATTTGAGTCTACAATGACTATTTTTGAACTTTGAAATTAACATTGAATTACAAGAAAACCCAAAAAATACTTACTTGTTTTGACTTGATATATTTAAAGAAAAATCCACCGATCTTCTAGCGGTTATCCACCGAGCTTCTAGCGTAAAATTTTTTTGTTTGTATTGTTGTAGGTGAGATATGGAGTATGAAGATAGTTGGTAAAGATGATGGAGAGTGGAAGAAAGGGTTCGGGGAGGAGGGATTATAAAGAGAAAAAAGCGAAGGAAAGAGAAGAAAGAAGACAGAAAAAAATCCGTGAGTGAGGGGGAAGGACACCACGTGGCATCACGGGAGGGGGAATGGGGGGCCATGGGGAAGGGGGGCCATGGGGGGCATCACGGGGGCGGGGACACCACGTGGGGTGGGGGTGGGGGGATCGCAACACTTTGTTGCGGTTGGCATGCCAACCGCAACAAAGTGTTGCGGTTGGGCATGGTGGGGGGACAGAGCCACATGGCGGGGGGAGGGGATGCCACGTGAGAGGGGGACGGGGACACGTGGCGGGGGAAAGGGAAGGGGGACCGGGGGAAGGGGCCAACCGCAACACTTTGTTGCGGTTGGGGGCATGGGGGGGGCCATGGGGGGAGGCCAAGTGGCTACCGAGGGGAGGACGGGGGAAGGGGGGCCATGGGGGAAGGGGGAAGGCCACGTGGCGGGGAAGGGGGACACCACGTGGGTGAAGGGGGGCCAACCGCAACTCTTTGTTGTGGTTGGGCAGGGGGGTGGGGGGAGACGGGGGAAGGGGAAGGGGGAGGGGGGGCCATGGGGGGAAGGGGGAAGGGGGAGGGGGGTCCATGGGGGGGGCAACCGCAACAAAGTGTTGCGGTTGTGTATTTGCAATCAATAATGTCAACCGCTACTCTTTGTAGCGGTTTGGTGGAGAAATTTTATTTCTCCACCGGTGGGTGTGGATCGGCTCCCATATATATATATATATATATATATATATATATATATAGGGAGTTGATCCGTTAAGAGCGCTAGCAAACTGGGTTAAGTTGCTAGCGCGATCTGGCCGTCCACACGCGATCTGTGGACGGTCCAGATCTTTTTTTGCATTTTTTTTAAGTCCGTCTGCTACATAATGTAGCGGACAATTTTTTGACAAAAATACCCTCCAGCTCCGTCCGCTACATTATGTAGTGGACAGAGGCGGTACTTTTTTTCAGACTCTTTCTCTCTCCTTTGTCAGATTAATTTTCAGAAATGTTTGATGTCCGCTACATTATGTAGCGGACGACTGTACTGCACTTGTCTTTTCCATCTCAGTCTCCTTCGCTTTCTCTCTTTCCTTCTCAGCTCCAAGAATTGGCCTTTTTCCCCCTCGTGAGTGAGGGGGAAGGACACCACGTGGCATCACAGGAGGGGGAAGGGGGGGCCATAGGGAAGGGGGCATCACGGGGGGAAGGGGGGCCATGGGGGGCATCACGGGGGCGGGGACACCACGTGGGGTGGGGGTGGGGGGACCGCAACACTTTGTTGCGGTTGGCATGCCAACCGCAACAAAGTGTTGCGGTTGGGCATGGTGGGGGGACAGGGCCACGTGGCGGGGGGAGGGGATGCCACGTGGCGGGGGAGAGGGGGACGGGGACACGTGGCGGGGGAAGGGGAAGGGGGACCGGGGGAAGGGGCCAACCGCAACACTTTGTTGCGGTTGGGGGCATGGGGGGGCCATGGGGGGAGGGGAGGACGGGGGGCCATGGGGGGAAGGGGGAGGCCACGTGGCTGCCGAGGGGAGGACGGGGGAAGGGGGTTATGGGGGAAGGGGGAAGGCCACGTGGCGGGGAAGGGGACACCACGTGGGTGAAGGGGGGGCCAACCGCAACTCTTTGTTGCGGTTGGGCAGGGGGTGGGGGGTGGGGGAGACGGGGGGAAGGGGGAGGGGGGTCCATGGGGGGCGCAACCGCAACAAAGTGTTGCGGTTGTGTATTTGCAATCAATAATGCCAACCGCTACTCTTTGTAGCTGTTTGATGGAGAAATTTTATTTCTCCACCGGTGGGTGTGGTTCGGCTCCCTATATATATATCGACACATACACACACACACACATATATATATATATTATGTACCATCAAAGTTTGCTAACTAGTCATGATCAATTATCATCCAAGTCTAATAATTAGTCCTGTTAATAAGAAAAGTATGGCGAAGTCTCAAGATGGATTTAAATATAAGAATGGAAACAATATTTTAAAGCAAATTAGAAGAAAAATAAAAAGACAAGAATCACAAAAAGATCTTAAGAAGTCTAATCCTAAAATAAAAAGTAAAGTAAAAAAAAAGTCTTTAAAGGTCTCCGAACTCATGAATTAGAGAACTTCAAAGACTAAAGACAAAAACAAATATCTCGTTTTAAGGGAAATCCAGTTTCTTGCTTGTCCTTAAGGAGCTGTAGCCTTCCTGATTCTCACCTCTTCTTGATGGGGAAAGGGGTCTTCCATTCTGACTAAAGGGATTTTCAGTTGCTTTCTTATCTATAGGAGTTTCAGTATTCTTGTTTTTCTCCTGAAAGATATAATAGATATATATATGGGCTGTGTAGCTTTTAAAATACTTGTCGATGCTTAGCTCATAGCTATTACTGGCTCAAAAGTTTATGTCCACGTCCACCACGATCTCTATAAAAATAAACCTATACTCATATCCCTACGGATTGCCCAGTGCCCACGAACTGTTCCAGCCTAACTTGCACCCCTGAGCTGAGTTCAAACCCCAAATAATTAAGCAAAATAAGATAACTAAACAAGAAAGAAGAAGTGATCTTATGTGAGCGATTATAACTGCAAACGCTTCATATGAGAGAATGTGCGATGCATTTCAATTGCCAATTAGCATAATCCCGCTGGTTCCGCGCAATGCTGTACTATTGAACCTTTCTAGTTGGCATTAACCCGAAAACGATGTTAGTCAAGAAACTGGTTGCGCCAATTAATTTGATGATTTCGGAGAGAAAATTCAAGTTGATGTCACGTACTTAACAAAAGGGTAGATCAGCACGTAAAGAGACAGCCATATGGCCTGTGTGGATTCAGTCCAAGACACGACTTAAAGACGGACTTCGAGGTCCAAATTTTCTGATGTCTGAGTCTGCTACTTGGCTAAGTATGGTCAATTATTGATTTTTCTGTTAAACCTCAAGAAGGTATGCTTCTTATAGTATTCCATCGGTTCTGAAACCAGGCAAAACCATCATGGTTTGTTTTCTTTGTATACCAGACTCAGTTGGCACACTTTCCTCAGATTCCGCTTGTTCTTGGCAACCTTTGCTCCCAGAGGTGAATTCTTAAGACTCAGCTATGTACTATAGACCTTGTTAAGTTTGAATCATCACCAAACTGAAGAAGTAGGGGTAACCCAACGTATGAGACCAAGTTAGATGCTTAGAGAATCTGAATGCAACTCAGCTTGAAACTCACTTTTTACAAGGATGAAAATATGGAGAAAGAATCAGTAGCAACAAGGGCATTTGTGGAAGCTTTTATGTGTAGTGTATCTTCTGCCTGCCTCCAAAATGGAATGAATTGAAAGAATAAATGAAAAATAGGTATCCTTCTGCTGTCTTGGATGGACAACATTATTGACTTCTAGTACTTCATGAACACTGTCTACCATTTACTTCAGATTGACACACTGTTGGGGATTCCCCTGCCGGTAAGTCCACTGACTTTGCTGTAGTCGGAGGTGTTAGGATAGAGCAAGGTGTAAGGGACCTTAACAGGCCCAAGTCGGTTCTTCAGTCTTTCGTCTTTGTTTCTATCAACTATGCCGGTTTCAATATCCACCAGCTTTTTCCCAAATCTCGTAAATGCATTAAGAGGCTCGCTATCTGCGGTCCACTCTGCAGTGTCTCTTTGCCCAAGATAAATCTCATCCGTGGTATGCCTGGACAAAATCTCTATAAGGGACACACCGAGGAGGGTTTGGAACTGGGCTGTGATTGTTTTCAGGAAGGCCAATTCAGGATCTGACTCGAGCTCAGCATACTCGGGAGTGCCTGGCTCAGGCATGAAGCGGCGGCTTAAAGTTGGGCGAGTTGGCATGTGGCCAGCATACTGGTACTGCCCAAAATTGACAGCCGCGTGAAGAGCAGAAGCCACCCATATGATGATGGTGCAACTTGAGATGAGTTCCGCTCGTGTCTTCATTTGAGGCCACCATGGCTGATCTTTTATGTCACCGTGACCCTCAGTTCGCAGCTCCATCCACCATGACTGGAGCTCAGTGTCATTTTGGATCAAGTCGTCGGTTGGGTAATAGAAAGAGCAATAATCAGCTACCCATGTTTGAATTGCTGACCAGATTTCGAGGCCATCAACAGCATAAGGGTAATCTTCTATCAGAAGTCTGAGGCCATGGGGCTTGCTTTTGTCCTCAACTGCCACTCCTCTGCAATAAAAAAGAATGGGAAGCAACATTAGTACCTTGTTAAACGATATCAAAGCAGACAGCAGACAGTAAGTTTTTGTTTACTGCTATGCTAAACTATTCACCTCTTCAGCAGATCAGCAGGGAGCCCCTGATCTGTGAAGTTCCAGTTCTTATAAATTAAAGTGGACATTTCCATTGCGAACTTTTGCGGAAAGACTGTCATTTCGAGTATCCCACCCCCGTTGATGAGGGTTTGCCGACCCAGTGCATTTATATGCATTGTATCACGAAAGTGGGGGTGCAGAAGCTTGTGGATTGGGTGAAGCACACTCAGCTGTCTATTTGTTGCAATGACAAACGGCTCTATTACCGCATGAGTGTTTAACCTGCAACCAGAATCAGCTCAGTCGGTAAGCAGTGAAAATCGATGCTGCTAAGGTGATAGCGCTGTCTTAACAATTATTCATCAGTCATGTAAAAGTACCAGTGACTAATGAGCTGATGATAGCCGGAATCATTAACAGCAGCATAAGCTTTGGCCAGTTGCCAAATTGTTCTTTCAGTTCCATTCTCTGCTGGAGTGAAAACTTGGCTGGTGGCACCATATTTCTGTCCCTGTGGATGGGGTAAGCTCAATTCTATTGCCAGTGGCTTCAGTGTTCCATCGTCTTGGAGTAGAAGGAGTGTCCGGCTGGCATACATCTTCGTTGACGTTGTGTTAATCCGTTCCAGGTATGACATCACTGCATCATGATGATCTAATATGAACAGCCTCTTGTCCTCAATTGCCTGTAGTTGCATTAAAGTGAACAAAATAAATAAACTCTTCTATTTAGATGCATAACATGCTACTGCCTGTTTTTGCCACTGATCAGTGATTAGCAAAGTAGTTTGGGAAAGAATGAAGCAGAAATGTTACTTTGTCTACGGTAAGCCCGTTCATGTTCTTCTCGATGTGGTCCCTTGTCATCGAACTTGTTTGGTCACCATATTCCTTTGGGTCTAGTGTGCTAGAAGGTGGAAACTCCTGATAAGTTGAAATAGAGAACTGATTCAGCCCAGAAAAACAAATCACCACTAGCAATTTCCTTATCTGCTGCAGTCTATATGTTACCTGGAGGCGACGGATATTCACAGGGTTGACTCCAGCAAGCATTTCACGCGCAAATTCTTCATCTGTCCTCCAGGCAGACTTGTCCTCTGCAGTTAACAGTAGGAGTTTATGTTATCGACATGAGGTCTAGTTGATTCTTTTTTCCTCAAAGGAGGACTTTAGACGTAAAAAGGCCACGTTGAACGTAAACTAGCTTGTTTATACCTTTGATTACATCAGGCAGCGGAAATTTCAGGAACCGCTCACCATCAGATCGAGTTAGTTCTCTAAGCATCTCCCAGGGTATGCAGTCCCTAAGTTTCTCTAGGGTGTGCCCACCGGGTAGCTTAACCCCACCTTTGTAGAGGCTCAGTACATCTTCAAATTTGTTAAACTCTGTGGGAGTTGTGTCCAGTAGTGCAATCTCTCCAACCACCACCTGGCTTATAGATTTTAGAGCATAGGCGAGGAAATCTGAAAACTTGACATGATTGAACTTTTCATCTCGCGGAACATAAATGTTCAAGTTCAGAAGTGGCAATCTGCTTTCACTTGTAGGATCTGTAAGATTATAACAAAATAGAGCTGGTTAGGGAACATGATTACTTCTTGCTGCTAGAATACTCGCAAACAAATGTACGATTTGTTATCAATATTTTAAAGTGCTTCTTGCTTATGAACAAGCGTTGTCGTACTCAAGTATCCGAGTTTTTTTTTCACGTGCAACGTATATAACTCCCAGTAAAGCACACTATAAAAAGGAAGAATGTAATAGAATTGATCATTTAAAAAAACAAAAAAGATAGGTAATGAGGCTTCTGATTACCAGTTTTTGTCGGCTTGCGACCGGTTCTTCCTCTTCTTGGGTACGGGTACTTCTGTGATCCACCGAGCACAGGGCGAGCATGGTCTAAGCCCTTGTCTGGACTTCCTAGATCGTTGTAGTATGCGTAGTCATATACTCTATCCCACTCTTGCAGCTCACCTGACCCGTTACCACGAAGATTACTAAGTTCTTCTTCTCTGTATTGGCGCAATGGCTCTGGTGTATGACATGGTAGGTAGGTCTGATAACATGGGAAAATCAAAAAAATTGGCTGGTCAGTGTCTTTATCTATTTTCATAACCCCTTCTTCGTGGTACATTCTTTGATGAAACCACATAAATTTCTTTGACGGAATGATTGAATTCAAAGAGCTGTGGCCACCAAATTAAAAGCCATGAAGCTGGACTTGACTAGTACTAGAATTATTTATTTTGCACAGACAAACCAAGTAAAACAAACACCGTATTATCATATCGTGAAGGACCATATGTTAAAGCACACTAGCAATATGAGCCATATGTGTCGCTTATATGAAACCATAAAGTTATGGCTGGTCCCTTCCTCTCTAATGATTGCGGTCCTTGAATCATCTAGTTCCTTCGAAAGTGAGACTATTTTTGCACCCCTTTTGACAATTCCCATCATCTTTTCGTTGCTATAGATGCATTAGCAACAAGTTTTCTGGCTCTTCGGTGTCAAAAGGGTGCCGAAATAGCATCTTCAAATGTAAAGCTAAAGTAAAAACTCACAAGGCGGATGACACTTTGCACAGTTCAAAATCCTGATATGAACTTAAGCCTTAGAATGTTATTCTTTTTCCAGTGAGATTCTTAGGATGTTATTCATCAAGTCAAAGATGGGAATACCTTGTTTGCGAAGAAGACACGATTGTAATCGTAACGGTGTGCAGGGTAGACCCAAGAGTTGCAGACGAAATGGACCTTGCCGTGGCCGGGAACGTCTTCCAAGACGACCGTCTTGAGGTAGAACTCGCTGTGATGGCTGTTCTTTATGATGAAAGCACCAGGAACACCCATGGACTCGTCATAGTCGAATGAAACGTTGAATTCAGCAACGTCTCCGGCTGACATGGAGGAGAAAGTTGTTGCCCATGTTTCCAAAGGTGCTGCTTTCCCGAGCTTTCCCTTTAATCCATTTGCTAAATACATATGCACAACAGACTGTTAGCTCAGATAATTCAATAATGTAAAGATCAGATTTGAACATACGCATAACAACTCCTCTACGAAAAATGGACACGGTTAATGTTTCCCAATTGATTCTTTTTATAATTAAACTGTTCACCATGAACAGACTTTTGAAGACACGTTGTTTGGTTGCAGGAAAAAGAAACAAAGAATGTGAGTTAGATATGGTGATTAGCCCATATATTCAAGCAGCCGCTGACTTAGTCTCCAATAATTGATTAGTGTGCAACTGTGACAAGAAGATGATTTTTTGTCAAAAGTTTAACATATGTTGCATGGATGGATAGACAGAAAGAGATAGTAACCTGGGTCACAGTGAGCAGCACTGATCAGCTGTATTGAGACACCTTTGCCCACCAGTTCATGAACGCGATCAAGAAGGGAAGCGCCATGATCATTCAAGTCCAGGACCTTCTTCTTCATCAGCAACACTGTCCCTTTGATCGTCCTTTCGTCACTGCCATTGTATTCGATTCCGTTGCTTTCGCTCTTTCCACAAGTCGTCTCTAGTATTTTCTGCAACATCTCAAGTGACATACAGTTCCCCATGGCAGAAGCTGGTCTAACTCAATGGATTCAAAGGTGGTATCAGCTGATGTGCAAACAGGAGGTAAGAGAGCAATGTTTTGAGTTATGTTTTGGCTCTATATTGGTCTTGGCTTGTGAAGGCTTCGGCTTTTCTTTCACAACACGCGAGGGGTATATATGGAGCTTATGAGTACACGTCGTTTTGGGCACTGTTATCTAGTGGTTGGGACTTGGGACCGATTCAAGGCATTCTATCTTGCCAACTTTCCTTGATTCCACTTTGGCCATCTCATCTGACTTTACCACATCAATTTACGCGTATGGGTAAAGGTTTTAGCGACTTTGTTGCAAATTCTCCGTTAAAGGGAATATCGCTGGTCTCGTGGTACGTACAACCTCAAGAGACTTTACGTGCAACTTTCTCAGCATTGACATTATTAGTTGCGCCTAAAGTAACTCTGAAGCTACAATTGACCAATGAAAATTAACATTTGGCACTGTACTTTTTGGTAAGTAAAGAAGGACAGCTTAATAGTAACTTCTGAGTATTCCTTTTTACTTTACAGATCCACAAAAAGATTTTTTTCTAGCCGGAGAGCCTGATATGAAAACGGGTCAATGTAAGAAAGAACTTCGCCACCCAAAGAAAAATGCAAAACTGTGCAGGACCTCGTATGAAATCATTATCCAGAGAATGATGTCCCCATTCAAGCATATAATTGGGTTAGCCTAACGAAGGTCAACTGATCAATTGGCCACTAGGCTACAGGATATTATTTATCCTCAGACCTCCGTGATACAAGTTGGCGATGGTCGTCTGCAGGCGGCTACCTCTATGAACCAATTAATTGTAACATAATCTATGAGAAATCATTGCATGCATTAGTCGTGCCTTAATATTATATCCAGAAGAGAAAGATATCTATATCGTGTTCTTATTGTACAGATTTGCTTGAAAGTAGAAAGTCACCGGCTCTACTTTTGCTATTAGGATGGTCTATGACTGGGATGTTGGTGAAGTGAGGCCTTGCTTCTTTGTCTAGAGAAAAAAACGTTGGTTACTTTTGGAAAAAAAATATCGAGTGGGAGAATGTCTGGGTTGAACGTTAGGAATTCTTTTTTCGAAAAATATATATATCCGTTATATCTGCAACGGGTTGTAATAAATGTGCTTCTTGAGATAAAATAGGCGACTGAGTATTGTTATTTGCATATTAGTAACCAAACAAAAATAGTCTTGTGTGAAAAATTCATCTATGAAAAGAAATCTTGACAATTGTTCTTAATGCACGAAAATGTCTGGTTATTAAACCAAACATCACTCTTAAAGGTCATAACACTCCATCAAAGGTCGCGATCGCAACCTTAGAAATTGGACCCCAAATGTCCATTATTCAAAAGTTTTCAACAACCAAACATAAATTATCTTGTGAAAGAAGTGAAAACTTCATCTGTTATTAAAAGAAACCTTGACAACTGATTATAATGCACCAAAAGGTTTGGTTATTGATACAAACGTCACTCTTAAAGGTCATAACACTCCATCAAAGGTTATGGTCGCAATCTTAGAAATTGGACCACATATGTCCATCATTCCAAAATTTCCAACAACCTTATTGGTGAGATGAAGTTCTTGGATTTTCACCGTCAAAAAGAAGATCCAATGACAACTCCTTGCTAATTACATTTTCTCTAACCTGGAATTAGTTAGGCATCAAAAGTAAGGGTCTTGGACCTATAAAGTTTGGCAAGTGGAACTATTTTAGGCATAATCTTGGTCATAGCCAAATGATCAAGAAAGATAAGGTAACCAAGTAGGCAAATGACTTTAAACAAGTCACCATAATGATACTCAACTTGCATATGGTACAAGGAAAAGAGGACAGATTAACAATTTCATACAAAAGGCATGCTTGTCATTAACCCATGTGTACAAATGGATTAATCAATTAGCCGAGTTGTCTATTGGGTCAAATTACGTAAGCTATCTATTTCAGACCGTGAAAATTCTTTTAGAGTGTGAACGACAAATTTCGCATTTAATTGTTTCGCTTTTGGTATTGGTGAACAAATTACTAGTTGAATTATTGGCAAATTTGTTGGGAGGTTGAGCTATTTATGTTGAGGAAACGTAACTGGCGAGTTTCATAATGCAACATATTATCACTAGTACATATTATAGATTACGCGCAGCAAGAGAGAATGGAGAGCAAAAGCGAAAGTGTGAGAGCAGACAAAACTGGTACGTATATTTAATAGTAAATTAAAGAGAGAGACAGAGAGAGAGAGCGAGATATGAGAACGTTGTGAGCATGTGGCAATATTTATTGACCAAGACAAGGTGGTCAACTTCCGTAAAGGTCTATTTCAATTTGCATTATTGTACTATACTCCTATTTTGGGCCAGAATGTGTCTCTCTTGTATGGTAACGTCTGCAGTGGCATATGGTGCCTGCCAGCTTTCTAATTCATCTTGCATGGAACTTAATTTGGTGCCATACTTTTCTTGCGTGGTATATAATGAGCAGCCTCGGAGTTGAACCCAGAAGAGAGAAGTGGATAAGGAGGACAGAGGAACCAGAGACTTTAAAAATTGAGAATCAATCATCAGCCACCAATGAAAGTTTTCATGCATATAGAAAAGCTATACACCTCCTGCAACGACCCCTTGACAGTGTTCTTGCAAATGCAGGTGCACTGGACGCA